>CM073769.1:140400468-140473163 GCA_037158775.1 Hetaerina titia
TAGACGTAGATTGGAGGCTTTTGAAATGTGGGTGTGGAGAAGAATGGAAAAGGTGAAATGGACCGAAAGGAAAACAAATGAGGAAGTACTAGAAATGGTGGGGGAGGAGAGGGGTTTGTTGAGAGAAATCCTATGGAGGCAGGAAAAATGGATGAAGGGCGTATTGAGCGGTAGTGGAATGTTGAAGAGGGTAATAGAGGGAAGAATGTTGGGCAAGCGAGGTAAGGGTAGGAACAGGATAGGGATGTTAGACGAGATGAAGGGAGGAAAGAAGTACACCGAGATGAAGAGGGACCTGATATAGATTAGTTTGCTAGGTGGGGAGTCACAAAATGTTTATTTGATAGTTGGGTCCATCCAAAAACCTACCTTAACCGGTATATTACCTAATAATATATATATACGAGCACATACGAGACTGAACGGTCTTGAGGGGAGAGTGTCTGGGGAGGGAATGGGGGCGGAAGGTTTAGGGGCTGCTGGGGAGGGAATTAAACATGGCGGTTAAGGGTGGGAATTTTAAATGATCGGAAATATAGGATGCATGCGGATTCGCGAGTTCTCACCTCTATGTTGATGGCTTAATCGGGTAAGAATTCTAGAAGTGTTAGGGAAAAGCATTAGTCGAATGATAGGTTGTATGAAATTACGTGTAAAGGGATAGGAAGAGAAGAAAGTGAAGCAGAATTACAGGAGTAGCGGTGATTGTTCATTCGAATGGATAAGGGGGTAATGCATTCACCTATGTAGAATGAAGTGCATTGTTTGCACGACAAAAGATAGATAATATTGTTCGAGAGACAGTTCGCGTGGGTAAGGGATGAAGGGACAATGAGGGGATGTAGGGAGAGGGGAGCAGATCTGGTCAGCAGACATGTTTTACATCGGGGGCGATTGCAGGTAGGGGAAATATGTGGAAATTTGCCAGGGCGGGGTGTCAAAGGGTTGGTGGATCTCAGAAGGTTTCTGAGATTGGCTGGTCGTCTGTAAGCGACAGAGGGGCATTGGGGCATTTTAAATGACAATGACGCGACCTTATCCTTACTGCCGTACAAAATGACGAACTTGGTCATTGTTCAGGTATACTATACATGCCCCCGAGCAACCAGATGGAGGAAGAAGTCGATAGGATGTACGATGAGTTAGAGGATATAACCGCTTGAATTCCTGCAGGGAAATATTTGATAGTGATGGGGGATTGGAATGCGACGGTCGGCGAAGGAAGAGATGGTGGTGAGGTGGGGGACTATGATTAGGCACGAGAAATGAATGCGGGGAGAAAGCAATTGAATTCTGCAGGAGACAGGGGTTAGTCATCACCAAAACATGGTTTAGACACCACAAAAGGCGTAGGTATACATCGAAAATGCCAGGTGACTCAGAAAGGTATCAGTTAGATTATATTATGGTGAGGAACAGGTTTAGGAACAGTGTGATAAATTCGCAGTTTCCCAGGAGCGGATGCGGACTCTGACCACAATTTAGTTGTAATGAAATGTAGTGTCCGTTTGAAAAAGATCAGTCAGGGACGGCGGGTTAGGAAATGGAATGTAGAAGCATTAAATTGATTAAAAAGGAAGGAGTATCAGATCAGGAGTATCTCGAAAGTGTTTTGGACCAACGCGGTCAAAGTAGTAGGCACATAAGGAGAAGAATTCCGCTAGGCAAGAAGGCTTTCTCAAGGAAGAGGGAGTTGATGACGGGGACGCTGAGTAGGGAGGTTAAGAAAAGACTCGTTAAAAGTCTGATATGGAGCGTAGCTATGTACGGAAACGGTGTCGCTGAAGCAGGAGGATAGACGTAGATTGGAGGCTTTTGAAATGTGGGTGTGGAGAAGAATGGAAAAGATCAAATGGACCGAAAGGAAAACAAAAGAAGTACTAGAGATGGTGGGTGAGGAGAGGGGTTTGTTGAGAGAAATCCCATGGAGGCAGGAAAAATGGATGAAGGCGTATTGAGCGGTAGTGGAATGTTAAAGAAGGTAATAGAGGGGAGAATGTTGGGCAAACGAGGAAAGGGCAGGAACAGGATAGGAATGTTGGACGGGTGAAGGGAGGAAAGAAGTACACAGAGATGAAGAGGGACCTGTTGTAGATTAGGTTGCAGGATTGGGTTTTGTTTGGAATTATAAAATGTTTATTTGATAGTTGAGTCCATCCGAAAACCTGCCTTAACCGGTATATCACATAATAATAATATATATATATATATATATATATATTATTTATATATATAGGAAGTTACTTTTGTTGACGTAACTCGATGGGCAGATTTCAGCTAACCGTGAGTTATGGTAACTCTTACATAAGTATTTTTTTCGTACGACATGGCTTTAGCTGATGACATGCGATATTAAATAAGACCTTTATTTTCATCCTGCGAAAATAATTTCTCATTAACCCGTTTCCATCAACTCGAATGAAACTGTTTTGAAAAAGATTAAAATTACGAGTTTTTATGCTAAAATTCCAACTTTGATAAAAATCTAAATATTTGAAAAACATGGTAATTATCTCCTTTTTCTCCAGACCTCATTTATTTACGGCATCCAATTTACATTTATTTTCATTTATAAGTACGGCAAACATTTCAATATGCATGGACGTACTTTTTTATCATCTAAATGATATATGATGATGTCTACTGCTGCAGTTTGCTTTCAATACATTAAACAAACAATTAAAATAAGGACGATTCAATGTTGAAGGAGAGGAATTAACGCAACAAAATAAAAACTCATTTGCTAATGGTTTGAAGAAGCGCTGATAAAGAAGTAACATTAATGAGTATAATTGTGGATATTTTCACATGCTTTGGAATATGCGATATGTGGTTAACGCCCAAACCATTCGCTACACACAATTACTCTATGAGATAATGAAAATGGTACATCCTCATTGACGCACGCATTATCGTATCCGAAAGTCATATACTCCATTATACCATTTTATTTTTAGCATTTTGGCCATATTTTCCACGTCATGGGCCCTAATATATTCCCTACCGAGTCTCACGGGAAATGCACCCCAATTAACATAACTCAAGGGAAAGAGGATATTTCACGTGGATCAACCCTTGGTCTTTCTCTCTTTTTTTCTCTCCCTGTTGAACCCTCGACGTCATCACCCCAGAGATACCCCGCAAAGGAAGCCCTCAAATCCGGGAGATCCCCTTTTTTACGACTCTCTGTTCCGTTCTCGCGCATTTCCCGTTCCCTATGGTGCCCTCGAAGGACACGAGTCCAACTTATGGCCCCTCAAGTCTCCCCCCCTTCAAAGACCCTTGTCCCTTACTCTACTGCCCTCCCTAATCTAGCGCCCTCCTTTCCACACCCCTCCCTCCTCTCCTGCACTCCCTCCATTCATTCCACCCCTCTCCCTCATCATTACTACCCCGGGGCAAAATGCGACGAGATCCGCGCGAAAATAACAGCGTAATTTAGACGCCCCTTGCCTATGACGGGGTTGTTATAGTCGATTAAAGTTGCTTCCAAAAGTAATGAATGATGAACACGTCAAAAGGGCATTGAATAATCATTAATTTACACTATTTGGGCCTTAATAATTGAAATTTATGCCGCGTGTAGGGCGAGAGTAAGTTGATAGAATTAATGTGGTAAAATAAGGATAAACTAAAAGTTGAATAACAATGGAATTTATCAATCTCAATGAAACTTCAATGATATGACTAGTTAGCATCTACATCCGTTTTCCTTTGAATAAAGTCTTGATTTGATGGCTATCTTAGAGCCTTTGTGTATCCATAAAAGATGATTATAATGGTATCCAAAACAATTATTCATCTTTGCTTTTAAGGACGAGACTGTTATAACTAGTATGTAGTAGCACATACACACGTATTTTGTTCTCCAATGATACTAATTGTCACGGTTGTTTTTTACTTGCATCAAATGGATCACGACTCTCTTGGCTGATTTTGGAATGGAGCACGGGAGAGTTACTTTCTCGTGGAAACGAAAGTGTTTCCAACGGTGGTTAATTTTCGTGCACCATTACATTCTTCCAATCCACGAGCTAAACCGTCCAAAAAGAATTCTATTATTCCATTTGTTAATTTATACAGCTATAGCTTTAAGTGTCGAAATTATCCCTAGCTGTATTTTCGAATTTTCTAAGAAAACAAAGGAATGTGCTCCTTACTAGGCGTCTGTAATTAAATACACTGCCGTATTCACTCATTAATAACCAACACTGTTTGATTGAACTCAATTTTATCGCGAATGAAAAGTACCCTAAGGAAAAGCCTCTCTGTCGTACTTTTTGCATTCATACTTCCTGGTCTGATTAATGTCCGACGAGGGCTAATTGTTCGTCAATGCTGAATATAGGAAATAAAGATGGTAAAGGACTGATGCTTGAGTGTTTTGGGTTTTATTCTGTCTCCGTGCTGATATTTATTGGACTTCAAGCCAATCCACGCGTAACCCAAGAGGATTAGACCCGTCACTCATTCGATGCCGATAGCAGAAGCTTCCTCTCAGCGGTCATTCCCCAGATTTAGGTCGCCTCGGGAATGATTCAACTTGTCGGAAGCTACATAAAGCAATATTCATGATATCCTCGATACATCGGAGAGGTCAAACAATATTTCCTCAATTTTAGGAAATGTATTTAAAGAATGATCCAGTTGGGTAAACGGATTTCCGGGAAAAAAGAATTAATTCAATTTAGAAGTTTTGAATAGTTAACTAAGACTACGACTCTGTTATGTGAGTTAATTTTAAATACAAAAACTTCAAGGCGCGTATTTACAGCAATTAGGGAGTGTAAGAAGGAGGTATACAAGCGCCAATTACTTGTTTTGATACTGCGAGGAAATAAATGTAAAAATTTAAATTAATTTAAACTAGTATTTTAATACGTTAAAGATGAATTTTTGATATTGAGGTTCCACTTAAAGGTTAAACACTACCTCACGTCTTTGTATTATTATTATTATAAGGTAATCTACCGGTTAAGGGATGTTTTTGGATGGACACAACTACATTCTAGTATTAAACTGGAATAATACGCTAGTTAAACGTAAAAAAACGTTATTAAATGAATTAAAGACATTATGCTACTCTACCTGGCAGAAACGTCTGAGCCTCTCTATTTTGAAAGGAAGGAGAGGAACGTTGAAATACATAAAATAAGGGATTACAGCTTTATAAAATAAAAAAACGTTTTCAGTGATCTCACCTGACCGTTTACAACCGTTAGGGCAATATCACCATTGAACTATACATCTGATATTTCCAAAATGGATAAAATTAGTCACGTGAGGTCACTAAAAGCCGTGTTTTTGGAATTTTACAAAATTTCGTTCCTCTTCGTCAATGCAGAAGTTTCACTCAATGGCACCTGGAAAAATTTATTTCATCGAAAGATATACTATATGTTATCTACCACTTATTTCTGAAGTGTGACCTTAATATTTTGAGTCTCAATATATCTCGTATAGATAAAACCATGTTTTCAGCTCACACTCACCCGATTAACCCTTCTTCGACTTCCTAAAAAACCCCATTCTGATCTTTTGGAAGAACTGAGAAGTTTTAATCCCACTGGAGAAGGATGCTATTTTACAGAAGAACTTAGCAAAGAAATCGGGTAGAACTTAAAAAGAATATTGGCTCAATCGATCATATCCCTATTCTGAGAAGCTACCCATAGCTATTTCCGTAGCTGTGAATTCATTATCTCATTCACTAGCAACCAGTCAGGGTCATATAATTTCCGGAAATGCGCCTTATTGCGTCTAGTATTCTCCAATACGGACACATTACAGGTAACGTGTCATCACGACAATTTTCGTGCCTAAATGGAAGTTAAGATTAACTTGCTATCTGCATAAGTTAAGGTAAGGTAAGAAAACGCAACTTCTTCCAAAAATCTATTTCTTAAAAGATAAACTATTTATTAGACTAGGAAATATTATAAGCTTAATCATAAATTAAAAACTTTTGAAAGTACATCCAATGAACGTGAATTTTAATGGGTATACGTATCTGAAGCAAAACAGTAGAAATGTGAATATCAGAACTAAGTACATTGAGGACAATTTTTCCAACGAAGTGCCACACGGGATCGCTAAGACTATCTTTGATTTATTTGTCTATTCAAATGTCAGCCGGCGTAAACGTCTCATATCTTTATTGAACATTGGAAATTATATCGTTTAAACCTTGCACAAGGAAAGAGTTTGATGTAACACAAACAGAGATTTATATAATTTTTCACGAACATTGTGAGTCCAAGCTGTCATCGTAGTAGCCAAAAAATAATTAGAAACAAATTTAGTAGATGTAATGACAAGAGACAACAGATGCACCTCTGCAGTGAAGATAAGGATAGCCTCGTCGAAGAAAGCATGTGGAAATCAAAAGAATCTTTTCGGAAACAAACACATGAAATTGGAAAGTAGAAGATTCTTTGCAAAAGCGTTCATTTGTGGATGCGAAACTTGGACGTTGGGAAAGAGGGAAAAGGCTCGGTCGGAAGCAATGGGAATGTGGATTTGGAGAAGAATAACAAGAAGGAGACGGAAGGATAAGAAAAGCAAAATAGAAGTATGGAGAGAAAGAGGAAAGGAATTTTATGAAAGAGGTGGATAAAATGTAAATTAAATTTGTTGGACATTTTTCCCAGCATAACAACTTCCTGGACAATATAACGGAGGGAGAAATAGCAGGAAAAAAAGGAAGAAGAAGAAGGCCAGGAAAGAAATTTATGGATGATATAAAAAGTACTATGAGAGTAATGACACACAATGAACTGAAAAGAACGACAATGGAGAGAAGAAACCAACGATAAGGCTTTGCCTTTGGAAGATGATGATCTGTATATGGACAGTTTTTAAAAATTAAATTGAGCTCTTAATGAGAGTTAGGAAAAAGAACAGTATGTGCAAATTATATATGGTGCCATCATTGAATTATTCAATTATACTTTTGTGGCTATATTCTAAGTTGATTCCTGTGTTCTCGTCAGTAGTTCGAAACTGTCTCGTGAATACGCGGTCTCTCCAACTCCGCAGTGTCGGCCCGACCTCCATCGGTTTCCCCTTTCTCTCCTTTTGGTTCGCACACTAACTCCTACTGCACGCATCACTCCCCCAGGTCTTTCTTCCCCGGGCAGCACGAAACGGCCTAAGCCCTCCTCTCTTGGACACGGACTCCCTTACCTCCAGAACCCTCTAACGGCCAACATATCCGTCCTCACGACCCGGACGCCCTCTCCGCCGAAGATTTCGTCCGAGGACCCCAGCGGTGGGAGGAAGAGAGAAATTTACGACTGCGGAAGCCATTCGACAACTCGGCCCACTAGCAGTGATGCGACATTACGTGGGCGACTCGGGAGATCACCGAGACAGAATAAGACGACGTCCTGTACCGCATCAGCTCATAAATATTGGAATTTAAATTCATGTACCGGAGTCCGTAAAGTCAATCTTGCAATATTGGGCTAGAAATAAAAATTATTACACATGAAAAATATGCATCCGTTTTCGGTAACATACACATGCTATACCCTCGTACATCGGCTTTTCTAATTGAGAAAACACTTTCCTTGGCTGCTGATGCCACCAACTATGACGTACCTATGGGCATGTGGGCCATCATGCCTTCCAGATTATTTCCGACTTCAACATTTACCTAATATTGGAGGATCACTTACATTTGAAAGAAATACTAAACTACGATTAAAATTCCATCATCGCCCCCTCTTTCTTTATAAATCTTATCTTTCTAAAGAACGGATAATGTCATCTATTAATTATGTATTAATCAAAGCCATCTTTTATTTCTTACACTTTTCAAAATCCCTGAATGGAGCAATAAAACGTGGAGCAAGTTTAATTTCAAATGTTTGATAACTTTAATGTTTTTATATCCTCTAATTTTGTGTCTATACTTAATCTTGCAATGGAACTAAATTAACCCATTAAGCAAAGAATTTTGTGTTTTATATTTGATATATATATATATATATATATATATATATATATATATATACATATATATATATATATATATATATATATATAAACAGAAATAGGTATAAGGAAAGTGGATAGGAAAACACATAAAAGGCGAACACAGGACATGTGGGGAAGGCGGTTTTTGAGCAGATTACAGAAGTAAAAATATTTCCTTATCCGGAAATATTTTTACTTTCGTGATCTGCTCAAAAACCGCCTTCCCCACATGTCCTGTGTTCGCCTTTTATGTGTTTTCCTATCCCCTTTCCTTATACCTATTTCTGTTTGAATGAATATTTGTGCGCCGTATGGCGGGATTTTCAAGTTTGAATATATATATATATATATATATATATATATATGAAGATCTATCTCTTAGAGATTGAGTAAGATGGGGCGACATATACTTAAACCTAGATCACAATCTCGAATTGCGGAGCATGACAGTATATCAAAATCAGACATCGACGTCAGGTGTCAGCAGATACAATTTTGCGCGCCTCAAGGATTTGGTGATAGAGGAAGGGAGCAAAGCATAATGTGATAGAAACGCCTACCCACACCAGCAGTTGGCTTCTTCCTAAAATTCAGCTGGTTACCGGAGTCACATTTGGTGGAAATCTGAAAATTACCAGGATGCCATTCCTGAAGCAATATTCATTGATACGTAGCTATATTTTCTAGTGATTTCATCGACCTTGCTTTGTATAAAGAATACATTTTTTCATGCATATAAAAAACCATACAAAAATAATAACAAAGGAGCAAAACAAGCGCACTTGTGCAAAATTATTTAAGAGTTTCATGGCCTTCGGAAGTGGTTGATTTCAAATGTTAAGTGGCCTTATAAAAAAATTGAACAGAATGTACTATTCACGAGTGCCACGAAGAGGCTAGTGAATTACTTGCTCCGTATTTGCGGTATTCTACTATTTAATACACAAGCTTTTTCATCGTTCGTACAACTGAGCTAAAACAACTTTGAATGATTATTTTTGAAAAACGCATGATACAGAACTTTTGAAGAAATCCGTAATCAATGAGCACTATCATTTCGCAAACACTCTGGGGATAATGATTGCCCGAAAAAGAGAAAGATGAGCAAAGAAAAGTGACGAAAGAAAAAAAAAAGGTTGCTTTCGCAATTCACTACGTTTTGCATTTCGGTATTGATGTCCGAGGAAATTAAGAAACATCTAAAATCACCAACAATTTGAGAAATGAAAGGTCCAAGGGGTCAAATTTTCCTTAAATACGGTTTCACCGGGTTTAGAGACCCTAAGAACTCGTAATTAATTATAAATAATGTGTCAATTGTATTGAAATAATACGAGAGACATGCGAACACGTGGATGAACTAAAAAGAGTTTAAGGTAGAAATATTTTTCTCTTCGAATGCAACTGCCGTTCAGACCGTGAAGTAAGGCTAATGGCAAGCACACGCAGCTGCGCGCGTTGAATAAAGGTGGCATGAGAGACGAAAACCAAACGACTTGAAACAGAGAGTGGAAAAACGACGCCACGAAAATTTTATCTCCAAAGGATAAGAATAACATACATCCTTGCCTTCACTTCAGCAAATATGACGACGACGGGGATAATGTACCCTTTTCAATCGTAGAGTGCAATTGTCTCGTGTTTTTATCTCTTGAATGAATTGCCGAAATGAAAATAAAACTTAAAAATATAAAACAGACTTTGACAAGATATGTTCAAATAAGAAATTTAAAGGTGAAAATGAGTGGAAAGGAGGAGACTAGCGATGTTTCATGCTGCAGTACATGAGGAGGTATTGCGTGGAATTTTATGCTAAAGGCATCGTATTATCAGCCGCACATCGATATTCTCCCAAAGATCTCTGATTCTTGTTAAATATCGAATGGATACAAAAATTTCATGTTATTAAGGCATTAAGTTATTAAGATATCAAAATCACATGCATCACAAATTACATCACTTGCTAGAGAAAAAAACGAAAAGCAAATGGTGTCAATATGCTCGGATGACCTCAAGTCATGCATTTCATTTGAAATTCCGAAGATATTTCTTTCACGAACAAATGACTTTTCTTGAAACTATACAGGTTTTTTCATGAGAAAGAATGTATTTATATGTGTATGATACGTGGTGGTCCGAAAATTTCAGAAAAAAATGCCTTGTGTCTTTGTTAAATCGGAAAATTTTCAGACCACCCACATACGAGGGTCATCCGGAAAGTAGTACCCGTTCGTGCCGCATGAAGTGCTGACGACGCGAGTAGCCGCTGGACGAGGTCAGATAGCTTCAGTGGCTTGTCTGCCTTCTCTGAGCCAAGTTGCGTGACGCTAGCATTGCCTGTGTTGTGTCTGTGATTGTTTACAATGTTTAAAAAAATTGAGAACGCCGCCAGTTGTGAAGTGAGGGCAGTGATTAAATTCCTCAATGCAAGAAACGTTCGCCCATGTGATATTCATCGCCAATTAAAGGAGGTGTATGGAGACAATGTAATGGACGAGTCGTCTGTTCGGCGGTGGTGTCGCAACTTCAACATGGGGAGGGGGAACACACACGACGATGAGCGTTCGGGGAGACCGTCTGTCATTACAGACCAACTGGTGAGCTCAGTTGACGAATTCGTGAGGAACGATCGGCGCGTCACAATTGATGACATCTGTGAGCATTTTCCCAATGTTTCTCGAACAATTGTTCATGAAATTGTTAAACACCATCTGCATTATGCAAAAATTTGTGCAAGATGGGTCCCTCGCATGCTTACAGAGGAGCACAAAACCAAGCGTATGGCTGCAGCACTGACGTTTTTGGGACGTTATTCTGATGAAGGAGACTCTTTCTTGACTCGCATAATTACTGGTGACGAAACATGGGTTTGTTATGCATCACCTGAGAGTAAACGACAGTCAATGGAGTGGCATCATGCTCATTCACCAAACAAACCAAAAAAATTCAAGACAGTTCTGTCCACCAGGAAACTCATGGCAACCATTTTCTGGGATCGACGAGGTGTATTGCTTATTGATTTTATGGCCCGTGGAGACACTATTAATGCCAATGCGTATTGTGAAACATTAAAGAAATTACGGCGGGCAATACAAAATCGGCGGCGAGGTCTATTGTCTACTGGTGTCATTCTCGTTCATGACAATGCCGCAATGCAGCTGGGATAACACAAAAACTTTTGCAGCAATTCAAATGGGAAACTTTCGACCATCCACCGTATAGCCCGGACTTGGCCCCTTCAGATTTTCATCTCTTTACAAAGCTTAAAGACTTTTTGGCAGGAAAAAGATTTGACAGCGATGAAGAACTTAAAGAAGGAGTGACCCTGTATCTCAATGAGCTGGCGGCGAAGGACTATGCAGCAGGAATACAGAAACTTGTCACACGTTATGACAAATGCCTTAATTTGCTTGGAGATTATGTTGAGAAGTAGTTTAAAGTATTCTCTTTCAAATAAAATTTTTTATGTTTGTTAATATTTACTTTTGTGTCTTTATTTCACGAACGGGTACTACTTTCCGGATGACCCTCGTATATACACAGAGTGTATGTGTATATATATATTTTTTTTCATACACACATACCTATATTATATATATATATATATATATATATATATATATATATTCGCTTACATATAATAAATATAATCTTCTTCCACTTACTACCACTGAAAAGTAGTGACCTCCCAAAATTGATTAAAATAAGATTTGCATTCCCAAATGTAGAGATCGAAAAAAAATATTTTTTGTGAAGGGCGCTTCAGGTCTCTTCTCTGGGCCGCAAACTACTGAGAGCAGTTAAAGAAAATAGCTCAATGAAGAACTACTCAGAAAAAATTGACGAGAGTACAAAAACGTCAGTGGAGAAAAAAATAACCACTGGCTCAAATCACGGTTATGTCTTCAGGTTCTCAAATTATTATATTGCCTTAGCTGAAACAGAAATGAAATATTTTCAGAGGTTAATGCATTTCCTATTTAATCATATATAGTTTAAAAACGATATAAGAACATAAGAAACCTTAAAGCTTATGAAAAATTAATTAACGCACTGTTGGTTTAACAGGTAGGAGCGAAACGAAAAATAACTTAACGAGAGTCGAACATTAAAATGTTCACTAATTCATGAAGGGGCTGCAGAGATTTATATCTTGGGAGAGGTTTAGCCGGAATTAAGGTATCCCAATGGCGGAGGGGGTCGTGTGGCCTAGTATGCATGTTTAGAGGTCATCAGCCCACAAATAGCTGTGACCAATGGCAGGGGAAGGGCCAGGTGGGAATATTAGGATTATCTGCGCCGGTAAGTTAATGGAAAATCCTCGAGGGGGCGGTAAATTGTCTCGAGTCGTGATTCTCTTTTGTTTAATACGGAGAAGAGAAGGAAAAAAAGAGAAAGAGGATCTCGTGTATCGTCAGGTACCTCAGGACATAAACTCGAGCTTTCTTACATCTTATTTCTTTATGTCAGCGCATTAAATAAAATACAAGTGATTTAGTAACGAATACACTGCAATTAGAAAGGAGAATTAAAGAAAGACTTTTGTTGAAAGTGTAAAAGGGTTTACATTGGAAGACACTTCACCGATACACAGAAAATAGGTTTTGAGAGAAATAACTGCCACTAAACCCAATCGATCCAAATACGTGTACGTATATACGAGCACACATCAATTTTTGAACACACCTCGTATGTGACTCCTTCTGGCGACCTCGTTGTAAGATCCTTCTTCCATCCATTATTCTATGTGATCTTAAAAATATTTAAGTGTAAGTTTCATATTGGAATACACATGAAATATTTACGTGACATAACCATACATATTTCTAAATTCAGAAGAGAAGCATAGGAGTCAGGGGAAAGAAGAATGAAGAATTTCTAAATGCGACGAAAGTCGCATAGGGCATAATTTAAGAGCGTGGCGAGAACTAACACAAAAACCCCATCTCACTCTCCTTTGCAACATGTTGTGGATATCAATTGTAAACTGGATATTTTAGGTTACCGAAGTGCGTTTTTCGGACATAGGGACAGAACGACCAAAGAGAGATTTCTGATATCTGTCTGATGTCATTTAACAGTTTGATTTCCATTCTTATCCAAACTGAAAGCAGTTGTAAAGTAATGACGGGGTAACTAGGTTTTTTCACTGACTTTTAATAATCAAACCACTTCACTTTTCCACATAAACTTTTTAATTTTTACAACCCAGGTTTCGTCACAAGTCAAGCACCGTATATATACATATCTCTGGGCGGAGGGTTAGAGAAGGTAGGAAAGAAAGGATTGGTTGAGCTAGGAAGAGGGGGGTATAAGATATGGTTTGAGGGTTTGGGGGTATAAGATAAGTGTATGGTTTGAGGCGGAGAAGGAGGATTGGTAATATTGACAAATTAGCAATAATTGGATAATTAGATTAGATAAAATCTAATTAGATAATTAGCAGGCTGGAAGGATATGGTCAATACAATGTTGCAAAAAGCCCACCTGACATCAGATTATTTGGCAGAGGATTAGGGAAATGATTATTATGAACTGGGAGAACGGCACTTAGGTGATTCAGTTAGGGGTTAGGTGACGGCTGGTTAGGTGATTCAGTAGCGGGCTGGGAGGTGTCGCTACATTGTAGAAAAAGTCTCACTTGGCTTCAGGTGAGCTGGTAGGGAGTGAGGGTAAAAACAATAACGGGGAATGTGAAGGGTAAAGAAAATCGTTGGTCAAAACATCTTCCCCGTAATTCGTGTGTTGAAGGATTTCCAACTGCTCCAGCGCATCAAGACGGTACCCTTTCTTCTCAAAGTGTAAAAATTCGGGAGTGAAATCGCTGGTGTGGCCACAATCTCTCAAGTGCTTGGCGAATAGTGATGCGGGGATGTTATTTTTAAAACAAGCTCGGTGTTCCTTTATTCATGTTTCAAATCTCCTCCCCGTCTGGCCTATGTATAACCGGTTGCAGTCTTTGTAGCGGAGTTTGTATACTCCACTTTTGTGTAGTGGTTCAACGTGGTCTTTCGTGTGGCATAACATGCTGTTTAAATTGGTTTTATTGTAAAAGGCCGGTCTCACTTTTTCCTTTGGGAGAATTCTTTGTATTTTTAAGGACAAGTGACCAAGGAAAGGGAATCTCCGCCACTTTGACTGGTTTTCTGTATATGTGGGTGAACTATATATGGATAACTTTGCTAAACGGGATAGTTTCTTACGGTAAAGGATATCAATTAAATCTTCTCTATACCCATTGTTCAATGCAATTTGTTTAATGATCTTTAGTTCTTTAAGAGTGTTTTCTTTGGACAAGGGGATAGAACATACTCTGTGTATCATGACGTGAAAGGCCGATAATTTTTGAGCGAAATAGTGCCTAGAATTCACTCCCGAAATTCCCCATCAATCGCCGAAGGATTAACAACTATTTTGTTAGTTAATATTTTCTAGGGTTTGGTTTGAAAGGGTGCCATAGACTGGGGAGTAATAGGGTGGTATGCAAGCAATTTTAAAAAAAGCATACTCCAGCATTACTTCTCCATTGCTCAAACCAAAAACTCTATCTCGTGGAAAATAAAGCAAATAATGTTTGGGGAAATAAGGGAAACAATTCTAAATGTAAAACGGGCAACACATTAAAGGGATCCTTCACGCACAAGAGAGGCGTCTTGGAGACTCAGGGAGGCGAATTGCTTGAAGAGCACAAGACATTTAAATGAAATCAGAAGTCTAAATTCCTGTTTCACGTCTTGCTCATTAGTAAAAAAACGGGAGCAATCCTTCGTTCGACTCTGTTATTGAATACTAGTGGCTCTTGAATACTAATTATGCCATCTCTTGATTCACTTTCATCATCATCAAATATACAATTTCCCCATTAAAAATGCCCCAACTTTTGCCTAGACATAACTATATTATTTATACATGCTCAAAGTTAATGTCTCGGACTTAACTAAGAACGCAGGATCCTACGTGTACCTAGGGTTTTATGAGCTGGAAAATATATTTGTACATAACTGCATATCCTGCACACAATATTCCTGAGGAATAACTTAATAATACTTATTTGAAGACATTATTTGACATTTTCACAATATCTGTTGCAGATTTATCTGATTTTGCTGCCATTTTGCCACAAGAATTGCTAGTCATATATTTATATGTAGTTTAAAAAATGACTGATAATCAAATCACGAAATTTAAAATTGAAATAGGTAATTTAATATTCCCGAATGGTGGCACTCGTCTCTCTAGCTACATTTTGTTTGGAAGAAAAGAGATTTCAAAATCAATAAAATAGCGACTACCAATCATTCATTCCCTGGATGCCTAGATGATGGAAATAAGCCCTCAGCGTTCAATGGGAGACGCGGGGAATGTCAGAGGAGAGAGGCGAGAGGGGTGAGATGTGAGGAGAGGTGGTAGGAGAAGGGTTCGGGACCACGTGATGCGACAGCCTCCGAATTGCATTACGCCATGACGTTCCGAAAGCAAGCCTTTCCGAGAGCCGTCGGGACAAGATTCTCCGTTGGCTGCTAACATTCTCCCCATTCCTCCCCCAAACAGCAGACATTCCCACAATCCTCCGCCTGTGGAGCTGCGTCGCGGATTTTGCAGGTAACGGAGCCTGTGTTGGCGGTTTTTGGGGGGAGGGCATTTATCGTCACCCACCAAAACGCACCCCTCACATCCCACCATCTGCCTTAGCTCTAACCGCTCCATTCTCCCCCGACCACAGTTACCACACTCTTCAATACATCCGACGATGCAATGAGGGTTCCCTTGGCAAATCTCTCGTCAATCCCAACCTGAGTTATGAGCAATATGCAGGACTCATGAAGCATGAAATTTCACCCACCAGTTTGTGAATTGAAAATTTTGCGACAATATTTTCTGTAATTTCACTAAACCTCCACTTCGCAGTCCTCCAATATGACCACTCCCTTAGCACTCCCAGTATTTTATAAACGACGTACCTTCTGAAATGTGTTAATATTTGAAGTTGTCATTTTTTACAAAGTTTTCAAAGAGATTTCCTCTAAGAATTAAAGGACGTGTATCTTATTCCCTTGGGAATTTCAGTTTTATTTCAAGTCACGTCAGCCCTGCGAATGTGAATGATATAGGTGGCCCGTACTTCGTGACTTCCCAATGTGAGTTACCATCCTATGGAGGAGTTTGAAAGACTGCTAAAAATACGTAGAAATACTGGTTCCTTCTCAACTCTGTAAAGAGTGAACTCAACATCATAAAGCTGTGTAATTATATAAAATGCATCGTGCAACTAGTATAACGCATGACAGAAATATGGAAAACCAAAAAAAAGTATAGGAGTGCTTTAAATGAACATTTTCGTTCCCGATTATGCGTCTCAACGTAGTGTTTTAAATAAAAAATCAATTCTTCTCAAGAGTTTCAGCCTCAACTTTGTGGAAGTTCATTTTAATAAATGAAAGTAGAAAAACTTTGTTACAATCCACCACTTTATACTACTAGTTTCGACGCTACGGCGTCATCCTCAGGTATTAAATTATCCTCAAATATTTGTACCTGAGGATGACGCCGTAGCGTCGAAACTAGTAGTATAAAGTGGTGGATTGTAACAAAGTTTTTCTACTTTCATTTATTAAAAAATCAATTGGTAATCGATTGAGGAAGAATTTATATTTGACATGCGATGATCGAAAAAATTGTGAAAATTGAATGAATGGAGCCAAATAGTAAAAAACGAAAACTCTTGAACTGAAAAGTCAAATATCCATCAAATATGTCAAATAAATAAACGCAAGAGAAAAAATTCACAATTGATTAAAGATTAAATTTTTTGATAAAATTTACAAGACTAACGTGGGCGGTCTGAAAATTTTCTGACTCAGAAAAATTCAGAACAAATGTCTTGTATCTTTGTAAGGTCGGAAACTTTTCAGACCACCCTTGTGTAATGAGGAGATGACTGCAACTCCCTCGGAAACTTGATTTTTGGGGATAATGAAACCTGAAATTAAGTTGAAGAATGTTTACGCATATAAATAGTACCGTGGCTATAAAATCACCATAGAATTATGCACTCCTGACCGCAATCAGTCATAAGATTCCTCAAAAGGAATACTCGAACAAAATTATTTCCATCCTTTTTCTTTAAAAAAAAAGAAATCTGGAGGCGAAGTGTGCGTCCCATGTACACACAAATTCAGTAAGTCATCTCGAAATATGACCCCCGAGTGAACAGACCTAATTCCGAATATGCTGCCAATATATGGGATCCTCAATAGTTGGATTGATTGCCGATTTGAATGGCGTGCAGCGTAGAGGAGCTAGATTTGTATACCGTTGGTTTTATTTATTCATTTATTCTTAGTCCGAAAACAGCACTTTTTGGCCTTTACATCGGACTATTAACAGTTACACCAATGAAGACGATTACAAACACCCGACCATTAGGCGGAGAAAAACCCACCCAGGCGGGAATCGAACCCGCGACCTTTGGATAAACAGACGAAAACTTTACCTCGCCGGCCCCAGTGGCGGTGGGGTAACGTCCTCGTCTGCCAATAACGGTAACTTTTTATAAACTTAGTAACGTATCCAAAATATTAGAGGGGCTAGGTTGGGTGGGATTCACTCACGGAGCGAAGGTTTAATTACAGATGCACTCTCTTGCTTAAATTGGAAGGACGTCTCTTTAGCGGTGATGTCGAAAATGTATTATTACCTTCATCATATTACGATAGGGGAGATCATACTAATAACTTTCGAGAGATTAAATGTAGAACAGATAGATTTAAAATGTGAGTTTTAGCACGAACGATAAGCGATCAGAGTAGCATTTTCCAACCGCGGTAGGGTCATGTTCGGGTAAAAAGTAGCCTGATGTGTATTCACCCCCTGCCACACACCCTAGCGGTGATTTTTCAGGGTACCAAAATATCATAGTATCAATAATAGAAAATACGCTCATTCAAAACGTCTCCCTAATTAAAAATCTGTCCACGGCAATTCGTCCCTTCTGGATAGCAAACTTATCGCTACCTATCTCCGTATCTCAGGCCCTACCTAGAGTATGCTGCCAGTATATGGGATCCTCATAACACAAATTTGATTTCGGAATTAGATCGAGTTCAGCGGAGGGGGGCTGGATTTGTCAAACATTGTTATGACCAACTCAGCAGCGTATCCACTTTGCTAGACAATTTAGGTTGGGATTCTCTTACACATCGGCGTTTCCAATATAGGTTAAACTTACTAAAAACATTTAAAGATGGACCCTTTTCCGATGACATCAGGGATATAATACGAACCCCAACGTATTACGATCGAAGGGATCACGAATATAAGACTAGAGAGATAGACTGCAAGACTGACAGGTTTAAAATGTCATTTTTTCCAAGAACGATAAGGGACCTGAATGTTTGTAGCCGAAATTCCCCAGGACATAGTTCATTAGAATAAGTATTAACGTACAGGTTAGGGACTGCGCGAGGATATGTATACATATGTGTATGTATGTATGTATGTATATTTATGTATATATATGTTTTTGTATGTTTATTTTTTTCTTACAGGTTCCCCTTCACCTTTTCTCACCTAACCCCCAACCCCATCAACCCTTACCCTTCCCTCATGGTGCTACACCCCCTGCCACACACCTTTTTGGTGGCTCGTAGGGTATTTATGTAGATGTAGATGTATCTGTCCGCAACTGTTGCGAGCGACCTGCTAAACCGATTGATGTATGCACCGTGGGCTGTCCGTTTCAATTCGCGCCCGCCCCCCCTAAAATTGTCTGTTTGCTCCCTATTTTCCCCATTCTGCTCATCCATCCCTCCGAATCATTACCCCCTCCCCTCCGCCCCTCTTTCGTCATCCCTCACACCCACCCACGCCTTCTCCGTGGGGCGCGGGAGGAAGAGCCCCGCTTTTCGTTTCGCCCCGATGAATCGGTCGCTGCTCTTCGCCTCGGAACACGAGCCCTCGGGCGACGACGCGAAAGATCCCTCCGCTTCCATATTCATGGAAATAAAACCTAAACAAAAACATCCACTCGGGCAGACACCGCATTCACTCTTTTTCTTTGGATTTTTTCTCGGTCAAATTTCAGTATTCATCGCGACCCCTTACAAGTCAGCGGACGCAAATCCTGTTGGGGGGGGGGGCGTCGAAGAAAGACGGAGGATGCTACATTATTGAGACAGGGGTTGAGGGATAAGGAGTGGAACGGAAGGTGAGGAATGGTCCCGAGAAATAGCAATAAGAGCGAGACTTTGATGGTGGGCGGTGGGTGGCGATTCCTCTCTGAGGAAAGAGACCGCCATATTTTAGAATTCCCAATGACAACGCAGTTACGGAGGAACTTTGACCACGTCATTACGCAATGCTGCAAAACTTAATAAAGTCCTAAATTAATTGACCAAAAATAGGAAACGAAATAAACGCAAGTATAAATTTAAAAAAATAGGAAAAAATAAAATATAAATACAGAATAAGAATAAAGATTCAACAAATTTGAAATCAACTTTACCATTCCTGAAAATTCCTTAATTCGAAATACTGATAGGAAAAAGGAGTCTCTACTAGCCAACGCTATTTACTAGCGATGGATACAGGTTAATAAATAAGTACGGTTATGTCAAGAAAGGTGATTGCTGGTTCCAAGTAGCTACAGTCACTCTAAAATTGCTCAAATTTGCGCAAAGAAAATTCCACTTGAAAATTCCTAGAAAACATATATCCTGCCATTCTGTATTCAGATTTACCGATTTGGCTTCGATATATCGACGAATACTTACTGTTGAAGAAATGATATTCACAATGTAGCTCTTATGACTGGTTTCCATGAACTAAAACGCTCGTTTGTTTGTCAGTTATTCTTGGTTACCTACTAGTTCCACCACATTCGCTTGGAAACGTATTTAATTTAAATTTACACAATTTCATTTAAGTCATAACATCAGCATCGACGTAACTAACGCTGAGAAATGATACAGACTTTGCAAAATTCAGCAACATTTTTATCAATACAGTTTCATCTGATAGGTGATATCTTCAGGTTCCGATCACCTATGTGGTGAAACCGGTAGTACTGCATTGATAAAAAAATTTGGTGAATTTTACAAAGTTTGTCTTATTCCTCAAGATGACTGTTCGCAAAGTTGAGCCTGATACAGTTGAAAGGTAGCTAATGTTGCTATACTTTGTATTTGAAGAATATTAACCGAGTCGAATGTCCAATAAAACTATACCAAGTCATGGTATTTTGTCTATTATTACAAATATTAGTCTACCATTTAAGGTAGTTTTTGATGATACTAAATCATTGATATCGCTAATTTTTGTTTGTTACTTTTGGTAAGGCAAAACCTGACCTCTGGCACTCCATTAAATATTTCTTCAGTTCCGTATACTGCCTCGCTCCCTTCATCCCGTCAAACGTCCATTTTCTTATCCTCACCCTTCCTCCTTGACCTGAGTTTCTCCCCTGTCCATCGCAGCCTTTATCATTACATTCTCAATTGAAATAATTATTATGCTACGGTCGAATATTAACGTAACTCCAAGGCTTAGTATTGCCGATATTCACGCTCATATATGCAATGGAAATAAAAGCAGTGTTTCTAGCACGACTTTATGCAACTAATTGGTAATGCATTAATCCAACAAGGTACCTCCGTCAAAAGAAAGAAATGAAGCACTTTTACCCTGAATTTATTTGTTTTCACCCCGGTGTTGTACCATCAGATACCGTACCACGGTAAAACGCATTGTGCTAAACGAAATGAATTCCATGGAAAAGTAAGTTCACTCTTTCATTTCATGGATTCATAAAAAACTTCCACGAAATGACGAATGACACTCTAAGGTTTATAAATACAAAGGTACTGTTTACAACCATCTAAATCCATGATTGTATAATTTATTTTCTGTAATTAGATCACTTTCCTATTACGCATATGCAGTAAACTATATTCCAAAAGCACGACGAGTTGAATAATTCTGCACAGGATTGAAACCATAAATTTTAGATTTTGGGTTAAAAATTGGAAGAGGAAGGGGTGTTGCTAGACAATCTCATTACAAAAGCAGAGGACGTTCAATTAATTTTTAAATAGTATACGCCCTTCAAATTTACCTTAATTGCTAGTCCTTTCAGTATCTATTATCCTCTATCGGTGATACTCCATTATCTCGGCGATTTCCACAAAAAAAGGAGAAAACAGGTTCACGAAACGCTCGAGAAAGGGAGGCTGGTTGCAGATTGCGCCCTTCTGCGTGTGTTCACGGCTTGCTCCGAAAGGTTCTAATTTCGGCAGAGTGCCATGGCGCTTTCCGAGAAATTAATCACGAAATGACTTGTACCGTTCGAACTCGTTCTCTTAAGAGGAGAGATTCGTTGGAATGTAGGTCGAACGGCACTCAAAACGTTAGTGCCACCATCGCTGTGGATGCGCGTCTGTGAGAAATGACGGGAGGAAAATTTATTTTTCTTCTAAGAAGTCATGCGTTATTGCCATTAAGTTTCCGGATCACAAAACGAACGGCAAGACCAGTCGTCGATATATATCCCCATAATTGAATTTCCCATTTTCAATACACTTCATTCATTTCCCAAAAGAAGCGCCCCCGCTGAAAAAAGCTTGTCAGCCAAAATCCCATGATAAAAACCGAGGTGCCCAGTAGTTAGAAATTAACCAAGATTATTATTTTTAATTAAGATGGATATTTTATGTGTTAAAATTATTTTTCTTGATATTTTGCGTCGAAAATATCAAAATATGTAGATTTATATAATACATCTTGGCTATATCAAAGATGTATTAATTCATACAGATTTTCATGCATAGATCTTTAACAGCTCTTCGAAAAATGAACAGCAGGGATGTGTTTATGGAATGAGAAACCCCAAAAATATAATTTACAAATTTTCTTTCTCCTCTCTTCTAGTCATATCTGTGCAAATTCAAACATTTGTATAGACAATATTTGAATTATCCATAAGCATACAAGGAATCAAAAATTTTGGGCATTCAAACCAGTCAGCAAATGTGACTAAAACACAATACATATCTCTAATACAAAATTCTTTCAAAGCAATGGAGTTAGGCTGGGAGGAAATATTTCCAGGATTCCACTCATTTCATTAAATGCAAAATTAATTTTCTTTTCAGTATAATAGGAGAAAACAAACTTAAAAAGGTTGAATTTGATTTTCAATTCGATAACACTAATTTTTCCAACAAACGATAAAAAAACAATAATATCCAATAGTACTAACGCATTTTTCCAATCATCATCCCGCTTTTATATTATCAATTTATTTCATATTTAAAATAAGCATTTGGGTGGAATTAACATTCCAATGAAATACGGAAAATTAAGAAATATTGATTTTTAATCAAGTGATGAAAGAATTTATTATTTAAAAAGGGAAGCGACATAAAAGATTTTCAAAATATTGAATTTGGCCCATTTTTCTCTCTATAGTCAGTAACCGTTAATTTTTCTGGTGCTATGTCCCGATGAAGTTACACATTTTAAAGTCATGATTTTTTTAAAATTTACATAGCCACCGATAGTAGAGAGTAGTGTCAAGATCCATCCAAAAAATAACCGTAACTCGGTAGCCTAGTGCTGATTAAAATGTTAATATTTTTAGTCAGGCACTTGATCTTTTGAAATTGTATCCAGCAAAATAGAGGCGTATACGCTGAGCACGAAGGAGAAAGAGAGTTTTGAGGTGCACAGTATGCTTTGCTTATATCGCCATTGATAATATGCATAGCGTACATATTGTCCTCTCACCACCAGGTTTTACAATAATGAATCACTTGTCCAGGTGTAATTCAGCATTTCAGGCAATATGCATTGAAAAAATAACGCAGAAAGAGGCCCTGCAGAACTATAAAATGTTAACAACAAAAAAAAACCTGTCTCACATTATCAATTACAGAAACCAAATGAAAAAACATACTACTAGATATATTTCGGAAAAAGTTGAAAATGCTAAACGATATACTAAATGTCCTTTCAAGTTGATGACTTTCTTCGCGCTTTATAAACAAATGCCACGTTAGATATAAAAAGATGAAGAAACAGCCTCAATCCATGTAACGATTTCCAAGGACGTCTCCCACATAACAACTTTTTTGAATGCAATAGTACATTTTTTTTCTTCATACCTATTTTTAAAGTAACCCATAACGCTTTCATCCATATATGTTTACTTGGCTCGCATGCTTTTGCAAACAGAAGAAAAATAAATTCAAGCAGCAATGCCATCCTCTCTATTTCTAACGATGAAATAAATCTTTACAATCGATCCTTTATTGTTTTATCATTAACAATATGGTGTTTTTACGTAATGTATTATCCGTAATATGTGTATTAAGATAACAATTAAACAACATTATCATTCCATGAAACGTTATAGAGTAGAGTTATATTAAACGTTCACGGTAGGTTACTCCACAAAAGTTGAATGGTAGGAAACACTCGAAAGATTACAGCGCCTGGTTTTCAGTGAGGTGGCTGAAGAAATTTGACTCCGACCATTGAAAACGATGGCATCAAATCATAAACAATATTGGAAATGGATCAACTTCAAATATAAACCGCATGCCATTATAAGTGAGTAGAGGTAGTACAGGCATACAAAACTATCCGGCAGATTATTTTGATAGTATTTATAATTGCATTACAATACAGTAATAATATTTAACATATGTATGCTTTGTTCAATTGGATATCAAGTATTCCGTTGCATTATACGAGCACACAAAACCATAACGAGTGAAATAAAAATATTAACATTTAGGGAATACATATTTTTCAGAAATTAATTTCAATATATTTTTACGTTTAGTGATACGTTTGTTCTCCCACTTTTACTTCCTATTTGCCAATTACTTTTTATTATTAGTTTGGAAAGATTAATATAAGAGTTTCATTTCATTCTAATTCGGAGAAATGATTGGAAACTGGCTTATTAAACGCTGATGTCGATTTCTCGCATCAATTTTGCAATTTATCATGTTAAATGAATAAATTGATTATTAACTTAATACAATTCAATCGAAAAATTATTTTATTCCATTTCTATCTCCTAAAAATTAAAAGCGCAGACATTGTTTGGATAAAATTGATTTGAATCATCGCGTTCGATGATTTTTTAACGCTCTGTGAATCAAAAGGTGAACACTTGATAAATACTTGTCGAAACTATTATTTCCGCTTCAAAATTCCACTCCAATGAATTATTGGAGCATCGTAATACCGTGTAATCCTCCTCTCATTTGGAATTTAGATATCTTGGAATGCTAATCGCTATCCCGCATGGGATAAGTAAAATGACAACGTGAATGATCCCATAATGGTTATCAGTTACAAAATTTTGCTACTATTTTGCAAAAAGATTGTTATTTTTTTACAGAAGGTCCCTATTTTGTATTTATATTATGATTCTTTTAAGTATTTCTTCTCTCTTCTCAAGTGATAACTTATTCTGATGACCAAGTTTGCCAGTAATTGAATATCTCAGAGAAAAAAAGTAGTAAGATGACAAGGAAGAGGAAATTGCTGGGAATGGCAAATATGTGTACAGTCCAACGGCTATAGACCATTATAAAATAAAATATGAAGAATAAAATGACCACATCTTATTAAAATGACGGACTTGAATATTTTTATGCGATATTTGAGTCAGGAAGCATGGAAACAAACAATTAATTGAGGCTACAACTCGAATAATGGCAATACTAGATCACGATCTACAACGAAATACTTGCATGATTTACTTACAAGATGAAAAATAAAACGGGACGAGACGAAACCATAGTATTTCCCCGTCAACTTAGAGCTATAAGAAAGCGGGATCAATTAGAAAAAGCGCCTAAACAAATGTACGATGTGTAACTCCGACTTGGTGGATCGATGTACAAATGACGGAGAACTAGGGCGCACAGAGTACAAGATGAATATCTCTCGTACAAATCCTTACTATTTTAACCCCTCTAAATTTTCTCCATAAATCCAGTATAGAGTGAAGCCACGGAAAATATGACCACAGTATCCAGGAGGAAAAACTCTATCCTAAAGCTTCGATTATTGAATCTACGAGAATATTTCAGCATCTCTCACTTAAGTTACAACAACTAACCGCTATTCACCACCAACGATATCTGCGGGGTTTTAGTAATCCTTCAACAAGACACCTAAGGAAGGATGAAAAGTTCAAAAGTGACGGGTTAAAAAAATGTAGAATGCCTCTTGGTCCTCTTAATGGATTTCGATCCTCTGCCCCTCCATCCTAGCCCCCCAATTCCTTCCTCATACCCTCCTCCCCCAAACCGTCCCCCCTTTCCCATTCCTTCTCACCATCCGTCTATCTATTTCATCTCACCAAAGGAGCCCTTAGCTTAAAAATTAATGCAAGTCTCTTACCATAGTTTACAAACATAAATGAACTTCTTATCAAAACATTTTAAGACATGACTGCCTCATTATCTTATCATCAGATAGGAACCCAGGGATAGGTTTTTCAAAACTTACACCCCAATTCTCTCTCTCTGGTTGGAATATTCACTTCTCCATTGTGCATAATATTTACACACCTGTGTGCTCAATATTATTTTCAACGTTACCTGAATTATAAAATGAAAATCCCGATGGCAATGAAGAAATTGCACTTGAATGTTCATTCTCAACCTCAATTTTGCACAATATGGAGGGAGGCGGGTAGAAATGGTTATCAACAAACTTAAATCATCTTCCAAACGTTAATTTCAGATGAATTTTTTCATCACACCGTTTTCGCCAAACCAATCCATCTTAAATCCGTCTCAAATCAACATTCAAAATGCTACGTAATTGAAACATACGAATTTTAATCTTCACTCATTACAACTCATTTGTGTTTCTCTCCGGGAACTTTTCGAAACCCTCTGAGATAAAAGGGGATTTCACGACATTTGTTTCTTGAAAAACAAAATCCTTCAATTGCCATTTTCCACGAGTTTATGCCCCACACCAATTGCGTTTCATTCGATCGCCTATTGGCATGCGTTCCGCAGAGAAATAGGGATGATTCTTAAAATAATACCCCTTCTCATTAACCCCGTCTGCCCCCGCCCTTCTATCAATGCCCTCGCCCCCTCCACTGTCCTTCCCTTCAATCGGTCGACCGCCTCTCCTACCCCGCTCGCCAACCCCCCCCCCCGCCACCCTCCTCCCACGCAGCGTCGCATCCCAACCACTACTCCTCTCCTGTCCTCTGCCGGACTCCCGGGTGGGCACGGGAGGCAGGGGCGAGGGAGGGGAGAACGAGAGTGGCGAGGAAACGCGTCCCCACCCCATTTCCGTTTTTCCCCGAAGACAGAAAGGACAGGAGGGGGAGGGGAGGGCAGCCAGGATAAAGAAAGAGCGGAATTTCAGCTCGGCCAAAAAAGCGAAAAAAAAATAGAAAGCGGGGAAGGAGAGCGGGAGGAATCATCCCTTGTGTCTGGAGGGGCTTGCACGGGGAAAGAGAAGAGAATTGCGCCCAAGAAATTTCTCCTGACTTAAAAACCTTGAAGATGGGATTAATCCAAAATCCCTTTCGAGCGAAATCCTTCCCTCCCCGTCTCCTTCCTTCCTTTTGCTCCTCGGGGCCTCTGCCACCTCATCTCTTCACCCCCGGTCGAGGCGACCCCATTCACCTCATTAAGCGGGAAATCGGAGGAGGGAGGATGGCCAAGTCGCCCGGGAGCGGACGCGAAGGAATCGGCGGTGCGGCGGGCGGGAGGAGAAGTGGCGAGGGGGTGGGACGGGAGGGGCGAGAAGATGCGGGTGGGGGGGGAATGTTTGCACTCAGTGCTAGGATTCAGTCCGGGTGGAGTGAAAGCCAGGCGACTTGTATTGTTCCTCAGGAAAGGAAGGAACCACTCGAAATCACTTATTTTGTCCCTTCATTGTAGCAATAGGGTGATGAATAGGGTCTTGATTGAAGATTTATAGGTGCAAGAAAAAAATTGGAATTTTCTTTTCAAAGGATAAGTTTTAAAAGGCGTCTTCATTACATACACGTTAAAGGACTGGCCATGTCTTGATTTTGAATCGTATTCCCTGATATTATTCACAAAGAAAAACTCTCCGGAAGGATTCACCAAGCTTAGAAAGAAGTAATTTTGAAACTGATATTCAGTGAAAATTATTTCTCTAATTTCTTGTATTTGATAATCCGACGAATAATTAAACCTTAAACTCTTGCTGAAGCATTGTGTTAAAAAATGTACGTGATATCTTTGAAATAAATCATATTATATCCCCCTGCCACACGCCTTTTTTGGTGGCTCGCAGGGTATTTATGTAGATGTAGATATTAGCCAAATGAAAGCTTGGGCGACTATATTTTCGTGAATTAAATAAGTTGTTATCGATACCAAATAGATTTATTAAGAACTAGGAAAGATGGTTTCAAAGTACTGCCGATAAAAGAATCCCCAACACCAATATTAGACGGTCTACTGATATGAATTTTGTCATCGTTACGACCAAAAGGAGGTGAAAGGACGTTCAATCTGGAATGATTTTTGAATAGATGAGAACACGAAGGGAGCATGTTTGCTTTGGGAACCATTACTATGTACACCAGCTGAAACTTTTCGACTGCATGTGAAAGTGTCTCCGCAGTAGGTTTGACTGCAGTTAAATTTGATTTAATCTCTCTCCAAAATTCAAATTATTTTGAGAATATTAATATTTGTTCCCGTTCTTGTTGTAAATGTATCATGTATCAAGTGATTACATCCCAATATTTATGACTTAATCACCATTCAATGAGGCGATCGTAGGCCTTCCAATAATGAGAAAATTTCGGCAGTAGATTAAGGAGATAGAGAGGAGATTGAACATAGGAAATAAAAGGAAATTTGCATCTCTCATGATGACGATGGCCCTTTAGACAGGTAAATTCCGTTGAAGTATTGCTGAAGTGAGAGTCTTTTAAAAATATTACTCAGATTAAGGAAGAAAGATTGGGAAAATAAGGAAAGACATACACTGGGAGGAAGAAAATAGAATCGCAATTCTAAGGTAAGGTATGGCAGAAATGAGCACTGCATTTGTTTCACGCAGCCGGAAAAAGATTGAAGAAAAATATTCAAAAACAAAAAGAAGAGAGAAGTGGAATGAAAGGAGCTCTGTGTGTAAGACCAGTGATATTTCTTTGGATTAGGACGATTTATGAGACTCGGAAAAAAAAGTCATCAATTGTATGAGCTTATTCCATAAGAACCGGGTAACACCAGAGGAGGGTTTTAATACAGGAGCTTACGCAATGATTTGGGAAAACCCCAGAATTGTCGAGGGAATCTTGCTCAAGGAGCGAATGGATGCCACTGTTTTCAAAGGAAGAGGTTGAAAAAAAGAAAAATCCTGCGAGAGGTGAGTTCATACTAACCTTCACTTCTAAGCTAAACATATGACATGATGACTAGACGCAGCTAAATCCTGCAGTGAATTAAGTACTAAAGTGAACTTTTTTCCTTAACCTGTTATATTCATAGCAAATTCGATAATCTAATTCGCTGGTAATAGAAAAACATTTACGATAGCATCAAGGGCACAGTAAATAGATACTAATTATTGAACTGAAATGGAAATTTCTAACCATGTTCAAAGAGTTAAAGAGAAAGGTTTCCTATTTTAAATTATAAAATCAACGATAATACCTGATTCAGAATTAATATTTTGAGAGTGTGCAACAGGGAATTAATAATGTAATTGCACTACGAGTCCCAAATATTATTTCCTAGCTCGAAATGGTACCGGTAATATTAGGGAAGGGAGATGAGAGCATTTCAGTCCTGAAGATTTTGAAAAGCATATTATTTAAGTAATTCGTTTTAAGTAGACTGCACTTTTAATACGCCACATACTTTTTTGAATTGTTTTCAAATAATACATAAATAATAATAAAATTCATGAGTTTTTAAATTTGTTTGTGAACATAAATTCAATTGAAATTTTATTCATGATAAAATTGTATACATATACTTATAAAATGTACGCTTTAAGTTTCTTCATACGTTTTATCAAAGGAAAAATGATGCAATGTCGGCATTTTACATTGGTTTACCGCGTCATACCCGTACTTTGTTTCTTGTTACAACAGAAGAATATTACCAATTATGTACTTAAGAAATTTCTTAATTTTACTATTTGAAAATATCTACATACATTATTATAAGGTTATCTACCGGTTAAGGTAGATTTTTGGATGGACACAAATGCCAAATAAATATTTTGAATCTCCAAACAAAACCCAATCCAGCAACCTAATCGACATAAGGTCTCTCTTCATCTCTGTGTACATATATATATATATATATATATATATATATATATATATATATATGCAGTCTGACCTGAAGAAGGCCTCGGAGTAGGCCGAAAGCTTAAATCATCTACAGTGTGAGTGTCCTTTTACGTGTTATCTGTTTTATTCTGTGTTCTATTGTGCCGTCCAAAAGTTATATTGCTCTCGTGAGTACTTCCGCATCATCGATATATATAATGTAAATGGACTAGTCGACACAAACACAGAAACTGAAACACATAAAAGAGGGACTCACTGGGTCTCGCATTTTTGGTAGTGCAACCACCTTTCTCAAGAGGAGTTAGGGACAGAACTGTTCTGCAGTCATCGGGTCAAGGCAGTTCTTTCTACTAAACATTTTTAACCGCTCCAATACTTTGTTAGCCAATGAAATTTTCTTGAAACTTTAGCTGCACATTGTAAGTACATAAGTAGTAATTCAGATATTCAGCAATAATTGTTGCTGAATATGTTACCAACTGCAGATACTTATAAATACGTGCATATCCCCGGAGGAGTTACTCTATTACATCTTCCCCACCGTTCCTGTGCTCTTCTCTTATATTTCCTGCATGTGTCCTTATCTTTTTTCTTCATGTGTATATATATATATATATACACACACACACACACATATATATATATATATGTGTGTGTAAACCATAAACACAGTGATCAACCCTAAGGTCGGTTTAGTAGGTGATGGTAGAGCTCACCCATGTACCAAGCCCGACGGCGTGTGAATATTCACACATCAGGGTAGGGGGGCCAGTTCCTTTCCCTGTGCCGGTTATGGTTTCCCAGGAAGATCTGGTACCCGAAAAATCAACTAGCTTGGGTGGAGCTGCAGGTGGCCTTGCCCGGGAATCGAACCGGGGACCCTCCGGTCAGTAGTCCAACGCTCTACCGACTAGACCACCGCGACCTGCATATATATATATATATATATATATATATATATACATATATATAAGAAAAAGGGATAGGAACATATATAAAGGAGGAACACAGGAGAGGTGGGGAAGCCGGAATCAGGCAAATCACTTGCGTAAAAATATTTCCCCGACCAGGGCTTGAACTCCGGAACTTTCCACTTGCCGGGCGGATGCTCTAACCGTTTGAGCTATCGAGGAAGCTATATTTGTTGCACATACTATAGGTAGGAGATCGTGGAGGGAAACGGTTACTACCATTCACACTCTTTGTTCTCACAAAATCATCGGAAATATCCGCCTACATTTTATGCCATCAACCTTTACAGAAGCCGAAATATAAATTCTTATTAACTTATTACAACAGTTAGTAACTTCGTTTTAAAAATACAAAATGGCAATATAATTTAGACCCCAATTCCGTTTCCCTTGATATTTAAATTTAGACTTCAAACGTTTGATGTTTAAATATTAATTATAAATTTGTCCTCACATTCCCAACTATAGCAAAAACTACTCCTTTCAGATATTACAAGTAATATCTATCTTTCAAAAGAGAGAAAAAATTTTGTTACGGTTTTAATCCATTACCTAAGAACAAATAACAAATTACACTCCTTCAAGATTAATATCATAGTCAATTATGATTTTCTTTTTTCTACTAAAATAAAATAACTGATAATTGAATACTAATTGATACCCAATAAATAAGGGATACACTGATACTAAGTGTATTACCTCATCAATCGATGGTAACGTTACACACATAATTTTAGTGGTATGGATAGAATAATCTCCAAATTGTGTTAAACGTGTAAACTGCGGGTTTGAAATTTCTCGAAAAATTTAAATGCCAAATACCAGAAAGTAATCTAATGTAACCCAAAGAGGACGTGTTGGGGCAACAAGCCCTGGAGTTGGAATTTATGCGACGTAACGCGTACCAATGGGAAGTGTGAGAAGTAGACGGTGGTCTAGGGGAAAGTGCACCAACTAAATTAATTGAAGCACTTTCCGCTCTTCGCCCATGGCTTCCTTATACAGCCCAGGGCGCGCGGGCATTTCGGAGCCCGCTCCCTCCGCCGAGAAGCCTCTATGAGGGCAGGAGAATCGAAGGTCGGTGAAATACTATAACCACTAGATAAATAAGTAAGGAAAGCATTCCTCGACAGAGAGCGACTCAAGCAGGAGGATGGTACAGAGGATGAGGATACGCTAATAACGAACTCATTTTACGAGAGAACACTTTAAAGCCACTTGGTCGAGTGTTATGGTTTTGATTCTTACCAACCCATCTTTGACCAGGAAGAAAAATTTATCGAATTTTTACGGTTATATATTCGGTTATATTATCTATATATAATATAAAATATCGGTTTTAGTAAATAATATTATGATTTATTAGTTTACGAAATATTTGCTGAGAAACATGAAAGCTCACCAAATCATTCTTTTTACTTATTCTAATTACCTCCCTCATATTAGTTGTTTTAGCTATTTACTCTTAAATATTATAAATTATTTTTTAATTAATTTATTTTTACATAAAAGTTTTGATTTATTTTTTAGAAAAAATATGATTTAGGTTCACTATCTACACTGAATTCCTCAGAATCACCTCAATAAAAATATTGAATTGCATAATAACACTTCTGGTATTCGTTGTAAAATTCTCCTATAGTTGAATATAAAATTAAACACGAGGAAAATCTTATTTAAAAAAAGTTTATATTGAAGGAATTAATTGTTTCACGCCAAATATTTTCCCTTCTTGTTTTCGTCTCGCATGCAATTGTACTATTCTTTTTATAATTCTCTTTTTAACCTTTTCCTCCTTTAGTAATAAGATTGGAATTCGAAATCTTATTGCTGTCGAAGTATCGTGCATTGTAACCTAGGTAGGTCAATTAAAATATTTTCATGTTGGTTTCATAGTTCACTTATTCATTCAAAATTGAAATGATATACTCCAACTACTTAACGGGTGCTGTTTTACTCAAGGGGCGTCAAGCGCTTTATTTTTTTACCATACCCTAAATCTTTTGTACTCGTATATCCCCGCAAAACGTCGCTCTTTCACCGCTTATCACTAAGAAACGAGGAATTTGATTATGCTAAGCTGACCAGTTGGTAAGCAGTCGTTACAGACTAAAAGTACTTGAAGAATTACATTGTTTGCAGCTAAATGAGCGGGAGAAAACAATATCAATTCCTAAATGCTAGCTGGTATAAATTTCAAATGCTTTTGCACTGAATTTCAGTCGAATACTACATTAGTGAAATTCTTGCTAACAACATTGGTATCATTGAGCATGGTGTACTACCCGAATGAACTCTTTCAATACACACAGAAATTATTTCAGTTTACTAGATATTGATTTAGAGACTCCAGACTCAAAACTCACTGTATTGATAGACTAATACTAATTAAGGTGGCGTAAAACTACTTATTTTTTTATTAGTTTATGGGCACCCAGTTTCTGCTAAAATATTACGGTCACACCAGAGAATACCGTAGCTTTTTCTACTCGTGAAATTCAACGATTTCCTCCAAAAGATTTGACATTCAACTTAAATGTTTTTAGGATCATCTTCGGCAAACATTTATGCGTGCACAATTTGTCGACGTTTTTAAAATCAACTGTTTATTATAAACATTTCAACTTTACAAAGTAAGATAAAACTATTATTAGTATATTTTTTAATTAACTAATACGTTTTTAAACATGAATTAATATTACATTAAACCATATGCGTACCAAACGAAAGGGCAATAAATTTAAATTGGACTGTTACCCGTCTAGAAATTGGAGCGAAAAGTGATACTTAGAGCATATGCACGTTTTCCTCGCCAGAAAGTAAACACGAAATGACGAATTTATCCATGGTTTGCCCTAAAAACATTGAACGTTATTTTTCCACCAACGTGGACGACTGGAGTGGAGCGATTCGCGGCGGGAAAGGAACGCGACCCGCGTTAGTTGTCTGTGGGCCGTTGCAGGGTGCTGATCACTAAAAAACCGGACCCCTATTCGAGGTTCGCACCACGAATTTACGATGCCAAGTTCCATGGAGCAATGGCACGCAATAAAATTTTGTGTTAAGATCAGAAATTCGGGTTCCAGAGATACAGCAATGTCCCGAGGAATGGTTTCCTGCTTTCACAGGATGTCCCGGGAGGGTAGAGAGGAGGTTGACGATGAGGTTTGGCCTGGACACCCATCAACAACACAGTGTGATGAAAATGTGCAAAATAGCGAGACACGTGCTCAATTCTGATTGACCCCCAAGTGTCAGGATGTTGGCAGCAGAATGCAATATTCAGAAAACCACAGTGTATTTCATTCTTACAGAAGATTTTGCCATTATAAAGGTATGCCAAGATGGTCCCCAAGGTGCTGTCGGAAGAATGCTTGTTTGACTATCTTTCTTTGGACCTCTTGGACCACAGTGAAAGTGATCCGAATTTTTTAGACTGTACTAGGTGGTCACTGGTGAAGAGACATGGGTCTTTGAGTATGACCCAAGTATAACCCCTTCGAGTGCCATTTTCGACCACTGTTTTATGTCAAAGAGGCCAAGACGAGGTGCCAGAACGAGGGCCCTGTTGATGCCGTACAGGAAACATACCACAACAGGCGGAGGCATTGACATTGATGTTGCGAAACATAAGGGCACTCCTATGAAGAGTTTTAGCATTTGTTATTTGATCTGCCATAAATTGTTTTCCCCTAGACTTATTCTCGAAAGTACTTGTTTTCGGGACAGTCCTCGCTCCTTCTTTTCTTTCCCACGTCGCATTTTATTTTGTTCCGGCCCGTCTCCTCCCTCTCTCATGAACTCATACGTAACGACTCGGTAGAACCGTGAAAAAAAATCTTCGGAAACATAAACGACACTCATTCTGAAGTAAAAAGAAACCAGGAGGAAGTCTTCTATAGAGCCTCTCAACGCCATATCCTAAGCATATAGGGTAGTTTGCCTTCTCCACAGTTTCCTTAGAAAAACACGGAAAGAGTGATTTTTTTCACCGGAGTATCTCAGGACAACATTTCTCTCCGCAAACGTGAGCGAATCGTTCCGTCAGTTAACATAACGCATACTCTATTATTTTGGAGACAAGGGGTGGAAAAATGGAGGGCCGTAAGCGGCTCTTGCTCCATTCTTATACTCATCCTCCTCGCTCCGCCTACAAATTCCCACTGCTTTTATTCCCCCCGCCTCGCCTTAATCTCCACTCACGCAAACAATCACATCCTCATGGGAACTCGAAACAGTTTACTCTCAATGCCGGGAGAATAGGAAGTTTTCCCAAAAACGCGTTACGGACTCCTCACCTCGGCTCTGAACTTCACATCAAATCTCTCTACGGAAGAATAATGCACCCGAAGGCTTCAGGGCGTGACATTTTTTATTACTCGGAGTAAAGGATATGACCAACTCATCACGCTTACACCAAATACGTGTGAAAATCTTGCGATGCAGAATAACACTGAAACTTAGTTTTCGGATCCGTCAACGAAGTTTAAAAGTTTGCTTCCGAAATTATAAGGCGCTGAATAAAGTATACGGTCTCGCAAGAGACTGCTGAACGGACAAGGTTTAATCTTACTGAAATATCTGGTACTGCTACAGCTAATGGCCTCCGGCGTAACTTGGTGACACCAATTCTTTGTGAACAATAAAAAGAAACAATTACCAATTACACATGACATTTACTAAAAAGAACTGTATTTCGAGTAAAAGTGTCATATTCAAGTCATAAGATGACTTTTTAGGTCGCAACTCGGTTCGTCTCAACAAATTCCATGTGGAATTAAAAGGTGTCTTCATCCTTGCACTGATTCAAAAAGGTTAACAAGAATATTACTTACAATCCTATGAAATTATTAAAACTCAAACGGCTCTGTGATGCATGTTTATTTATTTTTACATTTAATTGTTTGCCTTAATTAAAGGAGGAGGAGTAATGTAAAATCACGAGAAAAATAATCAAATGCATTTGAAAAAATGAGACAGTGAGGATTTCATTTTCATCCTGTAACATTTTTGTTACTATATATCTTTCTACCCTGAAATTTACTGGCGGAAAAAATCCAGTTCCAGTCCAGTAATTAACGAAAGAGCAGATTCCATAAACCTCATTCCTTTTATGTGGACTTTGGTCTCTGGCCATCAAACGAAAACAGAAAATTAGTGAGATCTGGGTGATGACGCAACTCTTCCCACGTAGGGTGACCATGCGTGGTATGTAAAGAATAATCTTATCAACAGAAAGACGCATGAAAAACAGGTGGAGCTGCAGTTTTAAAAAAAAGTGCACCCTAAAAACATGAGATAAAAATGTTGTCATTATCATGTCGCCGAGGTAGCATTAATCACGGAAAAAAGGTGTCCACCCTTATGTTTTCATTGGTGGTATTCTAATACTTACTATCCGTTCCTTTCCTATTCTGCATGTTTTATCTGCATCAAGAAATCCTTATTTTATTAAACTCGATGCCCCTCAAAACTTGAGATACCTAATGCGTGTTCCCCGTGCGTAAACCATTAGGCTTTGGACCCCAACCGGTCGGAAGAAACGCAGTTGGAATAATATGAAACACCAAAAAGCTATCCCTTTTTAAGTTGATAACCTTGTACTTTTTTACAGCACACAATGCAACCACAGTAATGATTTTTTATAAAATTTATAGTACACTGCCACGTAGTTTTATTCGATACATCCCAGAAAATGTAGTCCTACATGATAACATTAGCCAAATTTTCATACGTTATCACCACTTAGGTTACCAATAGATTATGCTCTTGTTTCCTCATCAGGCAGAGAAGCCTAAAATAGCGTCTGAAATTATTTTGTTGAAGATAGTTTCACACTCAAGAAGCTACAAAATCATTTTCATAACCATGAAATATTTATAAAATTATAAGGGTATTCAAAAGTTTAATCACATTTATTGCACATTTACAATATTAAAATCAATAAAAATTAGCTTAACTTATTAAAAAATGTTCCTCTGCCACAACAGTTTGAGCTATTTGAGTGGAGTCACCTCTCATACTCCTGAACAAACATCATCCTTGCGGAGGGATAAAAAAACGTCCTGCATCTCGAGTCCTATTCATTTAGTCAACAATTGCCGAAGTACACATTATTTTTTTCCAAAAGCAAACTGAATACTTTAACCGACTTATAGATTTTATTAATAAATATCAACCACTGTCAAATACACTGCACTCTTTACATTTAAACGTCAAAAGGACAAAAATATCCTGGCTCATCTGATTCAACGATAGAAATGAGCTCACCTCAACTATTATTTTCCCAATTTCATCAAGAAAGAAACATATATTTAATAAAAATAAACTAAATGAATGAAAAATGTTCATTCTATGTCGATTTCATCATTATGCACTTTCAAAGGATTAGCTCATATGAGCTCATATTCCGCCAATTTTACCTCCAGTTGTAAAATTGGTGAAATAAGGTTACAGAAAACGAAATATATATTTTAAATTGCGCAAAAGCTTCCTAGCACAAACGCAATTACTTACAATAACGTCCTTTGAATAGATGACAAGAAAAATTAACGATAACTGGGAAGAGTAAGGGGCGAGAGGAAGCTTTTGGGATAAATTTGAATTATATCGGATGTGGATTGAGAAGGTATTGAAGCATGTAAAAGAAAAGAGATTAGATGAAAAGTGACGTGGCAGGAAAGAAATAACATGTATTCTGGACGGCATGAAGAACACTATAAAGTATTTAGAACTAAAGGAAACAATTCATTGTTAATTTAAGGAGTAAAGGGCAGAATTAATGAGGACTTAAAAACGTAACACGGCGTAAAATTAAGCTGAATTTAAAAGTATACAAATGCTCATTTCCGAAAAAGAACAAAAATTGTTGGTAAAAGCTGCACTGAATTAATCAAAAATCCATCTCCTAAGTAGAAAAACAAGACAGTGTGATCACAGCATCTACAAAATGCATACACCTCGGGAATAACAGCAGCAGCGACTGTTAATGCATGAATGCGAGAACAATGCCCTTTACCTTCCAGCCGAAAATCCGTCTGCACTCCGCATGCCTTCGCATTTCTACTTGGTTTTTGGCTCACCGCAGTGGATATGTGTCCCTTACGCTTCCACCCTTAAAATTATAAATCCCTCTCCTGCGAGAGACCGAGACTCACGTGAGTCCAATACCACCGCAAGGAAGGAACGGGAACTCGAAATTAAAATGACCATCCGAGCGAAAGACTCCCCGAGTCCGTTATCGGAGGATTTTGAGTTTTAATCCAACTGGAGGCTGTTCGGTCGCGGATGGAGGGGCACGTGGAGGAGGAAGAGAGCATGGGGGGAGGAGGGAGGAGAGGTATAGGCACGAGGAGAATGAAAGATGAAGGGAGGAGGAAGAGGGCATTCGATCTCCGTTCTTATCTCCTGACTTTGATATACCCGGGCAGTGGAGCGCGATGCCTGGGCGGAGCCGAAGAATCCGCTGCTAATGGAGAGGGCGGGTTTTGGGTCAACATGAAGGGAAGGAACGAGGGGATGATGCCATGGGTTTGTGACGGCATGCGTGCCTCTGAAGAGATAGATCTGCAAACGTATGTTTCATTCTGCTCAGGACCGAGGGCCAGAGAGCAAATATTACAATAGGAAAAGTGAATTAGGCAATCGGAATTATTGACATAGAACAGTAGGAGGTCAAAGATGGGATGTTCCAGTGGACAGATGGGGCAAAAGAGGTGGTCATGCAACACTGGGTTGCATGTTAAATTCCAAATTCCACAACAGCCATGAACTTTACTCGTACAAGTTCGCACAATTTGAAAAAGATATGAATCCATAATTTATATTACTCAATTTTATTACCATATTAAAATAAGAGGAAGGTCGAGGAATAAATTCGTACACCAGGTAAAGAGCAAAGACAAGTAAAAGAAATCAAGAGCTGATTATAATGACTAAACACACACACACACAGAAGTAGCACGTTCCTAGCATCTTAATTTAACACCGGAATAGAAGCGCGCGAAGAGGTTAATGCCAACTATAAATGACAGTATTTTCTTTCCGGAAAAGCCTATCAAAGGAAGTCTATAAATTTACGTGAATTATAGCTAAGTGAGCTAAAGGAAGTCTATAAATTTACAAGTGCTAGGCATGGATGCTTAATTTGACAGTTATAACTCCTTCACTTTGCACATATTCATTCGATTTCTGTAATGAGTTGTGTTTGTACGACAAGACAGAAGTATTCAATGTCAAATGTAACTCCACGTCACGAATCGTCTGATTTCCAGCCTTTATAGTATGTACCAATATTGTTTTTACATTTCATAACACAAAAAAACCCTTAATATGCTGCCAAACATGCAATTTTGAAATGAGATTTTCAAGTAATTTTTGAAAATGACTTGCACGTGTGATGATCATCACTCTTCCCTAAAGGAGTTATATTTTTCAATCGCATCCCTTACTTTATCTTGTTAGGGCACTAATTGGCACTTGCTCGGATGGATTATGGGACAGAGGCGCAGCGAAGGGAAAGGAGTGGTATCATGTGACGAGGATGAGTTCTGCGTTGAGCCAGGGGTGGACGTGCGCGAAACCCTTGGCTTAATTTCTCGATCCCCCTCGTGAGTGAAGGTGGGTTCTCGGCAAGGCGGCCGGGAGAGGAGGGGAGGGTGCGAGAGAAGGGCGAGCGGGGAGGGTGGGACGCGGGAACAGGTGCACGGAGATATGGCGGAAGCGCGATTCTGATGAATTTCAACGCCGAAGAAAGGTTGGGTCGCCTCGAGAAGAAAGTAACAGAGGGTGACGCTAAATCAAGAGGGAAGAGGAAAAAGAGAGGGATGAAGCGGTATTATACGTACTTTCGAAGCGAAATTCAGTTACCCCAACTGAATGAATAGTTTGGCTGAATTGCGTGTACTTAAAAAGTACATTTTTTTTCCTGAATTTCGCATTCAACTCCACAGCTTTATTGAAAATGATACACAATGATTCAAATATTTCACTAACTAAGAAGGGGATTGAACTGCTGTAATGATTGTTTGTATCTCTTCAAATTTCAAACGTAACGGGCAAAAAACTTATTTTTTACGAGAAAAAAAGCGGCACCTCTTTCGGGTGCCATCCTGCCTATTGTGAATAATAGACGAAAGGTTGCCATATTTACTGAAAATAGCTTATTCCCTCCGGTGTACTGATGTATATCAGCTTATCATCTCCCAGAATACAACTTAGGATAATTTAATATTTGAATGGTGTACACTAAATGTACTTATTGTTTCTTCACTAAATGTTTCCATTTAAGTGAACTAAATTCTTCCGTTTCCATAGTTCCGCGAAAATGATTAAAAAGTATTATCATATCAAAGAAAATCTTGAGCATCACATTCCCTATCATCTATATTTGCCTAGCTTCCTTCTGAGACCCCTATTATTTTTTAGAATTGGTAAATGGTGATTGAATTAACCAACATTGAAACGTTAAAAATCGACAATTGAGAAATTATCAATACAAATATAGAGATGATGAAAAAGATACTTTGGTTTTTCACGTAGACTATGTTTATTGGCTTCGTTACAGCGGAACACCTTCACATTAATGTGTTAGGCTGTAACGAAACTTAGGTCGTAATGGATAACTATGTGTGGAAAAGCAAAGTGTATTCTTTCATCATGAAGGATTTCCACCATGTCACGCTTGAAACTGTGACATTCATGTATAGAGAAATGAAGCATTGAAGCAAATGAAGCATCTCTAAATTTCAAATAAAGAGATGGATACCTTCATTCCTATATTATGAGTATATTTGAAAATTTGTATTGTTCTTTAAGCTTATACTTTAACACTGGTGTCGTTTCGAAGGTAAACATACCACTCTGATGATTACTGAGGCTCTACTGAAAAAGATTTGCTAAAATGTCTTCCTTTAAACCCCTTAAAAATATATTTATGCACGTTCGCGGTGGCTACCTTTCTTCATAATGAAGTATTTTAACCGTATTCCCGGTTTTCACGAGAGAGATTCCTAAATTTGGTTTCTTCAGGATTTTCCGTGAGCTCTAATATTTTCCTCGTAACTCTCCCACGATTAAAAGTTTGCCGGTATTATTCAGAGAAACACGGATGCTTGCGAAGTGAAAGCATACATTTCTAATTCCCACACTTTGTAGTTTCTAAGCCGCCTCTTAAAATACAACCCGATTTTTCGCAGTATTTTTGCCTCGAAAATTTCCTTTTATGCCCGCCTTTTATTGCTTTTTATGCGTAAAAAATGTAAAATTATCGTTAAGGTTGGTTTACGTTGTGTTGCCAATACTTCCATTCACTAATGATATCTTATCACCAACCAAATCCGTACTGTAATCATAGGAGGCTCTAGAAATCCCCTCCGAAAAACTATGTTCTGAATCATATAAAATATAACTGGTACCGAGAGTTTTGCTCACTTACTTGAGGATGGCTTGTGAGAGACGCTAGCGTGGATGAAGAGATTAAAAGGTGTACAAATGTGGCGAGAGTTATTATTTTCAGAGTTTTATTAATATACTTAAAATGCAAGATTGTATAACAGTAGGATTAACAAAATGAGTGCAGGAAAGTCACGAGAAATAAAATAAACCTGCTGTACAAATACTTTGAATCCATCAGGGATTCACTGATGCGTGTTGAGGTCATTGTCACAGTCGATGAAACGCTGACGATACGCAGAACGACTGCGAGAGGACAGACTCATCACATTTTTATCGATGGCCGACCACTTCAAATCCCTCACCTTGATAATAAAGGAAAACACAATACGATAGTTTGCATAAAAATTCGCCAAAAGATGGCGTATGGAGTCAAAGGGTTTCAGGATATGCAAAAATGGATACAATCGGTTTTTTTTCCTTTCCAAAATGGTAAATATAGAAGGATTGAAGGGATTTCGTTCCAAAGAAATTGCAACTTTAGTGGAGAAACGGGATGATAGGTAGGTTTCCGATTTACAATGGCTCATATAAGAAAGACCCAAGTTAATGAACCCAAGTGGAAATACATGAGGGCTTAAGGAACCCATAGCAGTGAGGGAAACAATAGCGCTCTTGAACCATAGGATAAAAGAAAGAGAGCAACGGAGCCGTTTTCGGTAAAAAACTCAGAGTTTTCGGTAAAAAACAACGTAAAATCTTGTGACTTCAAGAGGCATTACCAAAGGTGAGATAAAAAGTCTCATAATGAGATTTCTTTGTAAAATGTATAAAAAATCTTTTCCACATTCGGCCAGTCCGGCGCTATTATCTATAATTGGGCTCGAGATTACAAAGGTAAATTCGCACTGTAAATGGTCGTTAAATAAATATAATACCATATTATGAGACTTTCGAATCGATTAAATAGGCTACTGTAAAGAGATATTACTTTTGCTGCACGTACATTACTACTCATAACGAGAATTCGGTTATATGAAAATCATAAAATTAACAGGGGGCCTCTCCATTTATTGTCCGAAATGAAGATATACCGTAAACACAGTAATCAACCCGAATGTCGGTTCAATAAGTGATGTAGAGTTCACCCAGTACTAATCCCGACAGCGCGTGAAATTCACACATCAGAGTACGGGGGCCAGTTCCTTTCCCTGTGCCGGTTATGGTTTCCAAAGAAGATCTGGTACTCGAAAAAACACATAGCTTGGGTGGAGTCTCAGGTGCTCAGAGTGCCGGGAATCGAACTCGGGACCCTCCGATCAGTAGTCCAACCCGACTACCGCGACCTCGTCCCCAAACACATACCCAAAATTTATATATTTGTCCATCTCCGGAATATGGTAGTCCAGAGCATTGTACGAGTACTACTGACCAGAGGATCGAGGCGGGTCTCACGGCCTGACCGTGACTATATATATATATATATATATATATATATATATAGATGTTTTAGGTCTCTGCGAGGTGAGATGGAAGGATAGCGGGGATTGCTGGAGTGAAAATTATAGAGTGATATACAGCGGCGGGGACGAGAGCCAACGAGGGGTTGCCGTGATATTAAATAAAGGGGTAGGAAGAAGTGTAGTCAACATAGAACAAGCAACAGATAGAATTTTTCTCGTAGAGATTAAAGCAGAGCCGACGAACGTGGTCATTGTTCAGGTATACATGCCACCGAGCAACAACAAGGAGGAAGAAGTCGATAGGATGTACGATGAGTTAGAGGATATCATCGCGAGTGTTCCTGCAGGGAAACATTTGATAGTGATGGGGGATTGGAATGCGACGGTAGGCGAAGGAAGAGATGGCGGTGAGGTGGGGGACTATGGGTTAGGCACGAGGAATCAACGCGGGAAGAAAGCAATTGAATTCTGCAGGAGACAGGGGTTAGTCATCACCAACACATGGTTTACACATTACAAAAGGCGAAGGTACACATGGAAAATGCCAGGTGACTCAGAAAAGTATCAGTTAGATTATACTATATTATGATTAGGCACAGGTTTGATAAATTCGCACAGTTTCCCAGGAGCGGATGCGGACTCTGACCACAATTTAGTTGTAATGAAATGTAACGTCCGTTTCAAGAAGATAAGGCAAGGGCGGCGGGTTAGGAAATGGAACGTAGAAGCATTAAATGGATTAACGAGGAAGGAGCATCAGCAGGTTGTAGAGAAAATAATCGATGACGGTAAAGAACTGAGTACAATCAAAGAAAAATTGGAATGTATCAAGCAGGGGGTATCGGAAGCAGAAAAAGACACTATAGGAACCATTAACGGGAAAAGAATAAGGGAACCATGGGTAACGGATGAGATGATTGCAAAGATGGATGAGAGAAGAAGATGGAAAAATATAAACACAGAGTTAGGCAAAATGAAGTACAAAGAGTTAAACAATAAATTGAGAAGGGCCACAAATAAAGCAAAAGAAGAATGGTGGAAAACGCAATACGAGGATATGGAGAGTTTTCAGAAGAAGGGTGAAATTGGTGCTCTATACAGCAAGGTTAAGTTATTATCGGGAAGTAATAAGGCAAGATCTGTGCTAACAGTTAAAGATAAGTGGGGTAAGATAATAGTTGAACCAGGAAAAATCCAAGAGAGATGTAAGGAATAAATAGAAACACTGTATGGAAAGAACTTAGGCCGACAATTTAGACATAGAAAAGGAATATGACGTAGAAGAAGATAACTTAGGTCCAGGCATACTCGACGATGAAATATAGTAGAAAGGGCATTAAAGGAGATGAAATCAAATAAAGCCGTGGGGGTGGACAACATACCTGTAGAACTGTTGAAAAGTTTCGGAAAATGCGGGAAAAAGGCCCTATATGGACTGATTCGTAGTATCTATTAGGAAGGAATCTGGCCGGAAGATTTTGTGAGATCGGTGTTAGTTCCTATTCCAAAAAAGGCAAAGGCTACGTCATGTGAGGATTACAGAACAATAAGTTTGATACCCCACGCAGCTAAAGTTATTCTCAGGATCAAAAACAAAAGCATAGAGAGTAAGGCAAAGGATTACTTAGGGGATGATCAGTTTGGGTTTAGGAAGGGAAGAGGTGCGCGTGATGCCATTGCAGTAATGAGAACACTAATTGAGAGGAAAATAGAATACAACCAGGACGTTTTTGCCTGTGTTGTAGATTTCAAAAATGCGTTTGATAGATTGAATTGGGAAAAATTATTGCGTGTATTGCAGAAAATAGGAATGGATTAGAGGGACAGGAGACATCCGCAACCGGTACATGTCTCAGACTGCTCAGGTGCGAGTGGGGAACGGAGAGTCCGGATGGGCAGTGTTAGGAAGAGGGGTAATGCAGAGTTACCCATTGTCACCGGTGCTGTTCAACATATGTGTGGAGGAAATGGTTAAAGAGGCATGGGAAGAACTGGAGGTAGGAATGAAAGTCGGAGGGGAATTCGTAAAATCGGTTAGGTTTGCTGATGACCAAGCATTACTTGCTCAGTCAGCCAAGGGGCTGCAAGCATTGTTGAGTGAATTGGAGGTTCAGTGCAATAAATATGGGATGAAAATCAATATAAATAAAACAAAGGTTATGCAATTTTCCAGAAAGAAAAAGGCTAAGCTAAATGTTAAAATAGGCGGGGAAAAATTGAGCAGGTAGAGCAGTTTACATATCTCGGAAGTGTTTTGGACCAATACGGTCAAAGTGGTAGGGACGTAAGGAGAAGAATTGCGCTAGGCAAGGAGGCTTTCTAAAGGAGGAGGGAGTTGATGACGGGGACGTTGAGTAGGGATGTTAAGACAAGACTCGTAAAAACTCTGATATGGAGCGTAGCTATTTATGGCGCGGAAACGTGGTCACTGAAGCAGGAGGATAGACGTAGATTGGAGGCTTTTGAAATGTGGGTGTGGAGAAGAATGGAGAAGGTGAAATGGACCGAAAGGAAAACAAATGAGGAAGTACTGGAGATGGTGGGAGAGGAGAGGGGTTTGTTGAGAGAAATCCTATGGAGGCAGGAAAAATGGATGAAAGGCGTATTGAGCGGTAGTGGAATTTTGAAGAAGGTAATAGAGGGGAGAATGTTGGGCAAGCGAGGAAAGGGTAGGAACAGGATAGGGATGTTGGACGGGATGAAGGGAGGAAAGAAGTATATAGAGATGAAGGGGGACCTGTTGTAGATTAGGTTATATATATATATATACATGCATATGTATATATATACACACATACATATGTATATACATATGTATGGACATTCAAACACGAAATACAGCTATAGGGCAAACAAATATTACTTCACACATGGAAATAGATATAAGAAAAGGGGATAGGAAACATCGCAGATTTCTGTGTAAATTAGGTTTCCTTATTAGCTTAACTGGTGGAGCGTCCGCCCAGCAAATGGAAGGTCGGGTGTTCAAATCCCGGATAAAGAAATATTTTTACGTTTGTAATCTGCTCAAATCCGCCTCACCCACCTTTCTTGTGTTCGTCTTTATGTTTTTTCCTATCCCCCTTCCTTATATCTATTTCTATGCGTGAAGTAATATATATATATATATATATATATATATATATATATATACATATATATATATATATATATATATACATACATATACATATACACACATATATATATATATATATATATATATACATACATATATATACATATATATATACATACATATACATATATATATATATATATACATATACATGTATATATATATATATATATATAATTAAGACAGAAACACAACATGAGAACGTGTGAGTGTTCCTTTTATGTGTTCTCATGATGTGTGTTGCTGACTAAATGTTTTTTATTCTACACTTCCATGTTACTTCGAAAAAATCATCTGTGTGTATATATATATATATATATATATGCATATATTTATTTATTTTTATTATTAGGTAATCTACCGGTTAAGGTAGGTTCTTGGATGGACAAAACTATCAAATAAATATTTTGTAACTTTAAACAAAACCCAATCCTGCAACCTACTCTACATCAAGTCTCTCTTCATCTTTTTTTTGTACTTCTTTCCTTCCTTCATCCCGTCCAACATCCCTAACCTGTTCCTGCCCTTTCCTCGTTTGCCCAACATTCTCCCCTCTATTACCCTCTTCAACATTCCACTACCGCTCAATACGCCTTTCATCCATTTTCCTTCCTCCATAGGATCCATTTTTCCATCCATTTTTCCTGCCGCTTTTAGTTAGCTACCAACTTATTTCACTTCTCTATATAATCGCAGTTCACTTCTAAGTAAAGCCGCTGCACAAGCTTCTTTAACCCCTCTTTATTTAAGGGTTAAAGAAGCATCATGCTCACCACCTGAGAGTTGAACCAATCGACAACGCCATTCTTGAGTTCCTCTTCGGTTTCGAAACGTTGTCCGCCGAGCCACTGTTTCAATTGTAGGAAGAGGCAGTAGTCGCTAGGTGCAAGGTCAGGACTGTACGGTAGGTGGTCATGGAGTTCCCAACGACCCAAAAACTCTCGTCCACTGGGCATTCTTTGCTCTTTGTGGTGGTCGGTGAGCATTTTTTGTACCACCTTGCAAACAAATTTTGGGTATCCGAGGTTTTCGTGACAATATTGTGGACAGTAGTGTGTCCAAGTTGAAGAAATTGTTCAGCCAGGCCATTAATCTTCAATCGACGATCACATCGCAGTTTTTGTTCCTCTTGTGAAACAATTTCATCGGTCAGAATGCTGGGACTGCCACTTCGCTCTTCGTCATGGACATTTGTCGTCCATTTTTAGAATCACGGCACCATTGTCTAACCTTTCCTTCACTCATAACTGTAGGTTTATAAACTAGGCATAATTCCCGATGAATTTCAGCAGCCGACAATCCTTTTGCATACAAGAATCGTATGACAGAACGCACTTCACAGCTGGCGGGATCAACGATTGTCGCGGTCATTTTTGTTTGCATGCACGGACAAGCAAACGCCTTTTGGAGTGAATTTCATACGCCGTAGGGCTTGGTATTGGTTGAACTTTACCATCACCTACCAAACCAACCTTCGGGTTGATTACTGTGGTTATTGTTTTATATATATATATAAACACACACAGGAAATGAAAGTGACAATGGTAACCATAGTATTTAGTTACCAGCAACGTTATACTTTACGATTAACACCGGAAGTATTATCTTAGGTCCAAGAATAGAAATAATTGTGTAGAGCATACTTCATTCCATTGCATATTTTCAACAAGATACTATTTCATCTCGATGGCCAGAAGGATATACTATATTAAAACTGATGGTCGAGACGTTTATTTCAAAATAAGACATTTTGTGCATGATGTTATTTTAAAAGAATTTTTACTTTAAGGATGGCATACTGATCCATTGAATCGGAGATCGTGGAGTTTGACACATTAATCCAATTTTGAGGCCTAAAAATCTCGGATTTTACAGCAGACTGTAAACATTTTTGAAAATCGATTACATCACTGAAATCCATTTGTATGGCTTTTTGCAAAAATATTTTTACCATTGGAGCCTCTAAAGTCATGAACTCTTTAATTTAAATGGAAAGTGTCATTTTATTACAATGACACAGAAAAGGGATTTTGGGTCCCGATGAGCTCATTTTAGAAGAGGCACTTTATTTTCATCTACTCCTGCCTCTATTTTCCTAATATCACAGTAAATCTAAAGAAGTTGTCTTTATTTGGAGCAAATGAATGCTTCGGATGAGCGAGCGAGAGAAGAAAGTCGCCATGACGACGCTGCAGCACTTGGAGATGGGGCGAGGCAGATTCAAGCGAGAATACTATAAAATGGGGTCGAAGTCCTCCCCGGAGACGCCATTTGCAAAAGACGCAAAAGCCGGAAAGCTATTCACACGGGGAGGCAGAACAAATACTACGCATTTTACGAGCAAATTTAAAAGGCGAAGAGCGTTGTCTCTGGAAAGGAATGGGATTGGAGATAAGAGAAGTTTATGCCTGGGGAAGAATGGAGTAAATGCGAGGTATATCTAATTTACAGAGGGAGCTGAATAAATGACAACAAATTCTAAATAAGTAAGGCCAGAAGAGTACCCCTTCCCTCCCCGCCCCCAATGAGTCCGTTCGCATGAGAGAAGAGCGGAAAAAACTCATTTTTGGGCGTCGGTTACACAGAGCCCAGACGGTAATTTCCGAAACTTTATCACGGAGGAATTTTACTGCAAAAGTTCAACCAAAGTGGTTGTCAAACTAAGGCGAAGAATTAACATATTTTTCCCTTGGTAAATACGTATGCGGCTTAATATTCTTAGCAACAATGGTTCATAGGAAAAACTTAGATGTACATAAACGTCCCAAAAATTGCTCATATGTACTTGAATTATCAAAAATCTGTTTTGAAATACTATATTAAAATATTTTAGATGAACGATAAAAAGTCCCAAAGTTTCAATCAGAAGACTTTCTTCATGATTTCTTAATTTTGATCAGGGATATAAAGAGGGTGACAGAATATTTGGGCAGCGTCCAAAATATTTGCAAGATTATTCAATTAATCATTTAATCTGTAGCGCAAAAAGTACTACGTCGAATATGCAAGTAGTGTTTTATTCATGGTAAAATATAACAACTTATCAATTTAATTTTTCATTTAAAATCAATTTCCCATTCTTTAAGACATGAACACCGGATATTAGAATTATATATATATATATATTTATTTATTTATTTATTTATATATGTATAACTTTTGGACGGCACAATAGAACATAGAATAAAACAGATAACACGTAAAAGGACACTCACACTGTAGATGATTTAAGCTTTCGGCCTACTCCGAGGCCTTCTTCAGGTCAGACTATATATATATATTTATATATATATACATATACATATATATATATATAGTCAATATATAGGCCGTCAATACGTCAATACATACTGTGAATGTCCTTCATTTATTTTTTTGCGCGCTGAATATTTTGTATCCGTGTGTTTGTGTGCATAAATATATGTAGTATAGTATATATGTGTATATATACATATATATATATATATATATATATATATATATATATATATATATATATATATATATATATATATATCGCAGAGAATAGAATTATGAAGATACAGGGTTCGTCCGGAAAATAAGTGTACTGATTTTTTTTCTTTTTTGACAAAAGGGGAGTCGTCCACTACGAATTTGTACCTGAACGACAAACTGTAAATGCTGAATTTTACGTCCAAGTGCTCGACAGGCTTCGCAAACGAGTCGCCCGCGTCCGGCCAGCGATCTAAAACATCTGGCGGCTGCATCACGGCAATGCGCCGTCTCACACCGCGCTTGTCGTGTCGGACTTCTTGGCCAAGGACGGCGTGGCTACGCTGCCGTACTCGCCCTACAACCCGGACTTGGCACCACCGGACTTCTTTCTGTTCCCGAAGATAAAGAGGAGTTTGAAAGGAACGCGATGCGGGACTTTGGACGCCGTCAAAGAGGCCGTGACGACGTGTCTTCGAGAGGTTCCCGATGATGCCTTCGCGAGAGCGTTCCAGGAATGGGAACGCCGCTGGAACAAGTGTATCGACTCACAAGGGTCCTATTTTGAGGAATATTAGCCTAAGATATGTAAAAGTGTAATAAATTTTTTTTCCTGAACTCACTACACGTATTTTGCGGACGAACCCTGTATATTGTGTAAATTAAATGATGATATCTTTAAGTTGTATTAAATCTCTTTTCTTATAAACAAATCGATATACAGAATAACATTATAACGAAATGTTTAACTTTGAAAGAAAACATTGTTATTTGATACAGATAACACAGGCCTACAAAAATTTTTTTTTTGGTGCCGGGAATCGTTGTGATGATTTTAACTATATTTGTAGAGCTGAATCCAAATATGAAATCCGTTTTTATTTAACAACTCTACTTTTTTAGATATGGCACATCTTACGATTAGTTGTTTTAATATTTGATATATTCCGGAAAATAATTTTCAAAGTTAAATAAATCTTACTATACCATATTATAACCACTCTGCGGTGTTCCTTTTATTTTCAATAAACTGTCAATAAGTTTTATGCATATTTCTATATTGTAGGCCAATGAGATTAAAAAGTATAAATGTTTGTATCGACTTCGGTAAAAGATTTATTGATAGCTCCAAGCGTAGTTTAAAATGTGTACTTCTTCACAACGGTAACAGGTGTGGCGCAATACCAATCGCTCATTCAACTAAAATGAAAGAAAAATACGATACAATAGCATTGGTCTTACAGAAGATAAATACCAGGAACATCGCTGGGTAATATGATATGGGAATATTATATTAATAATTATTAATATAATATTCCCATATCATCATCTAGAAGATTTTTTTACGTAAGTAAAAACATATCTATATCTTGAAAACTATAGCTGATAGGAAAAAAACAGTGTCATAATTGGATTTAGCACCCCAATTGTTCTTTAAATCAGCATTAAAAGCTCCGGCACCAAAAACACTGTTGGCCTGTGTAATTATTAACAATCATATATTCATTATAAAATTTTATATTTTAAAATTACAGCAACGTGTTCGAACATAGGTTTCATAGCTAAAGAAAGCCCTTTGCTCCAAAAAGAGGAAACTGAAATTAAGAGAGGCTTTAAATAATATTTCACGGTGGTAAATCTAAGAAAAATTGATAAAAGACAAATATTAATTGATCTTTGCTCATGCCACGGAAATTTAGGGATGTTGGACGGGATGAAGGGAGGAAAGAAATATACAGAGATGAAGAGGGACCGGATGTAGTTTAGGTTGCTGGATTGGTTTTTTTTGGAGTTACAAATATGTATTTGATATTTGCGTCCATCCAAAAACCTTCCTTAACTGGTAGATTACCTAATAATAATAAATAATAATATAACTTACACAGTAACACACAGCACGAGAACACATAAAAAGAACACTCACAATAATATCTTGATAATTTTGACAGACTCGAACTCCGTCTTCTTCGGAAGATAAGATATGACTGAGGAAAAGGGTACATGGAGCAGAGAGAGTAGGGGACGAGGGAGGGGGGAAAGACAGGTAGTGGGGGATAGGTGAAGGAGGGGTATGTGGAGGGCGAGAAAGCGGAGCGGAGAACAGGTGGTGGGAGAGGGGTGAAGGAGGAGGTTATGGAAGGGGAAAGGGAGGCCAGAAGGGAGCGGAGATGGAATAAGGAGGATGCGGAAATAGTAACAAGCGACACAGAAAACTAACAATTCATCCACAGATCCCACAACACCCATGACCAAGGCATCAACTCACCAAGTCATCATAAGGGCTGGACAAGTCAAAACCCAGGACAAGGATGACAAAATGTATGCGGATGAATAAATTGTCCCACCACCTCGCAAGAAAAAAATCCACCTCCATTCACCTCAGACCCACCCCCCCATTTAGTGAACGAAATTGAGACCCGGATGTTGATAGGCTTTACACAGCCATATAAATGCCAATTCCATTGTTTTTAATTTTATAGGGTTATCGGATGGGGGAAGGGAGGCTAGAACGGAAGCATTGTAACAGTGGTTAAAGGGGGTGTTGTGGTGGGAGGCATGTTTTGGGATGGGAAGACCCGCGGACGGGGAAGAGGGATTACATGAGGCGCGATGATTGTTCACCCTGAGGTTCAGGGGTGTAGAGCACTGGCTTATATATCTTCCGAAGAAGACGGAGTTCGAGTCCGTCGAAATTATCAAGATACTATATTATTGTGAATGTTCTTTTTATGTGTTCTCGTGCTGTGTGTTTCTGTCAAAGTTTTTTATTCAACACTTCCGTGTTACTTCGAAGAAATCATCTATATATACACGTATATATATATATATATATATAGATATATATATATATATGTATATATATATATATACACTCAAATTGACTTAACACTCTTGAGAGTATATATATATATATATATATATATATATATATATATATATATATATATATATATATATATATATATCGCACTCCAGAGTGTTAAGTCAATTTGAGTGTGTCAAATGTTTTGAGAAAGTCAGATATTATCACATTTGCCACCTTCTGAAAGACCCATTTTGTGATCAAAAAGATCACATTCTGATCCGATTTACACTCACTAAAAGGAATCGAATGCAAATTGATTGCGAATTATGCCGAAAACCGTTTTTGCGAGAGCGAGAAAGCGCGGAGGGAGGCGAGAAATCGGATTTTATACGTTTTTGGATAAAAGCCAGTAGGTCGTCGGCCTTGGCGAGTATGGGATAGAAATGGGGAGTGTGGGGGTAAGTTTTTGGGGGGAGGGAGGGGGTTGGGGGGGGGGGACGGAGACGCCGGAAATTTGTGGGGGGGAAGAGAGTGGCCGTCGAGGGGAAAGCGTTTTTTCTGGGCGAAGGAGGACGAGGTTTGGCAGTCGGCACGGCGCTTGACCGCGACGCGGTGTCTCCGGGGACGAGGAGGACGGGGCCACGAAGTGGGGAACGCGGCGGAACATTGAATGAGTTGGAGGAAAAGGGATTGCTGGGTCCGGTGCGAGACTCCCTCCCAAGGCTTAAAAAACACTCGAATCGGACCTCGTACTTCGTCGTCCCTCCTCAACAAAGCACCCCAATTCATTACGTGCACCTTTCCGCATTCCAACACTCAATCCCTCCCATCATCCCCCCCGGTCATTACTTCCCTCCTATCCGCGTCGAGATTCCATCCAAACCACAGCGCCGTTGGCTCCCATCTAGATTTTCTCGTTTATGTCTTCGAGAATTGGTGACGTGAACTGAACGCTTACGCCTGCACGTGTCGTAAATACGGAGTTTGCGTAATAATCTTGAATCACGTTGATTTAGCTCAATTGACATGGCTTGTTCTATTTAATTGCCACAAAAAGCTCCCAGAGCAAAATATAATTTTAAGGAAAAAATATATAATCGTATAAGATATCTAGCAAAAAATTCAACTCTTATCTATACGGCTAACGAACGAACTACACGAAACGGCTAAAATCAAAAGCGCGTTGAACGATATCCGATATCCACGGCTCATTTAAATAAATGTGAATGTACTAACACCCGCCACGTGCCGTGAGATTAAATTTCCATTCGGCAAAAATGTGTCTATGTTTTAAGAGATTAGGATTAACGTAACGGCATTATTTCATTGCAATTATTATTGTATATGCTGAGAATGTCAACGTTGGCTGTCCTATATTTTGTGTTTTCGTCGCGAATTAAGTAAGGAAAGATATACGGATGACACCGGAGCCCAAACCTGAGAAACGCATCCCGCACGCCACCTAGGAGGAATTCTACCAAATAAAGCGTAGCTTATGTGAAGGCACATTGCTAAGAATGCGGGGGCAATTAACTGCCGCGTCCATGGGGAACCAGGGAGCTTTGAACAACATGCGATTCCGCCTTTCAGACGGAGCAGAACACATGCCTGGTCAGAGTCAGGAGGGCACTGAATAAACTTGGGATGGTCTCTCAAAACTAGGGATCGTTTCGAAAGAGTCACGTTACTTTACCCCCAGGTTTATCCGTGAGGTCATTCAAACGGTGATGCAAATTTCAACTTTGAGGGTGGTTACCGAATCCAAAGCATATGGGAACGAATATTTTGGCAACCGACCGATCAGGGTCCATCATCGATCGCTATAAACCTGGACCATATTAGGACAGCCGAAATCAAAAAATCCTCACTTCAACCGGAAGACGACACATGGGATGCCAGCGGAGCGGTCGTAAACTTATAGCAGCGCAAGCCCTGGAACCAGAAATTGTACGTATACGATATCTAATAAAAATACATTGTCGCTTTTGTCCATTTGATGGGGCGTCTCTTCCTTGATTGTTCTCTCAAGGACATCCGTTGATATTTCATGGGATTTAACGATGAAATGGCCGTTAGCTTCCATCGAAGCGAACTTCATATCTCTTAGTTGTTTAGCAAGATTTTCTGACTTCGAAATAAAAGTACGTAGCCCTAAAATAATTCCATAAGACTATTACGAAAAGGTATTGCAAAATCCTGCTTATCGCTTTTCAACCTGATATAATTCGTTAATCTATTTATCAAAAGGCTGATAGCACACTTTTACCGCTTTCGGAGAAGAACCGTGATAAAACTGGAAAGCCACCTCTTATATTACTTCCCAAGTATTGCTATGCTATTTCATGTCATATTCAAAGAACCAGCGGGGTTATTGGACCAAAGTACTGAGTAATGGGAATGAATAATATTATTTTAAAGAAGAAAGATTTAAAGGTTAATGATAAGCCTTTGGAATAATTTCAACAAACCTGGATTATCTTATTATCGTCTAGATTTTCTCGCTTGTTTGATCTGAAATACTGCAAAAACCTTTCCCATGGACGCATAAGAGTATAAATTCAAACCGTAAAACGGGTTATTTATAAAATCTTAGTCACTAATATAAAAATATATAATAATTCTCAAGTTTTTGTTCAACTACACATTGAATTGGTATAAACGACGCACATAGTACATAAACCTAAAATGCTTTCGAGCCAAATATAAGAGAGTGACTGCAGACATATAAAAAGAAACATGACACACTTAGGCATATATTTATGGGTTCAAATATTTCCTTCTACATGTGAAACGTTCGATGCCATCAAATTTAAATAACTGATCGGCTCTATTTAAAAGAACTCCTCGACTAACTTAGTTTTCCTCTTGGCCGTTTATTTATTTATTTAGTCCAGAAACAGCACCACGCCATTTACATTGGGCAGATGACTAAGAAAAAACAAGTGGCAAAAATAAAAATTTTAACGCATGACACCAAGTTAACAATCCAATTTGACAAAAAAATAAAAGCTGCACATTCATTTGTTACATGGTCAATCAAGAAGATTTATTACCAAGCGCAAGGTGTGAAAATGGTAACGTCTAATATAAATAAGAATATCCTTCGTTTAAATAATGCTAAAGCCTTTCACGTTTCCCGTAGCAGAGACAACTGAACAATATTCAATGCATTTTTATATCAGATGTAAAATCCACCAGGTCATATTCTCTCAAATTATCAGTTACATCAGTCAAGAAAATAATGGTCAGTTTCTATAAGGACTTACGACATTTGACCAATAGTGAATGGTTTTGTAAACGAGGATTTCATATTCATTAATTTTTAGAGTAAAATCGAGATATTTAAACACTCAAAGACTCAAAATCAATGGAAGACGTTGAGGCTTTTGTGAACAAATTATTTTACCGATTCTGAAGATTTGGAGTATTTGTATCTTCTGTGGCTTCGCCCACAGAAGATACAAATACTGCAATAATTTACATAGTTTACGTACATTCAACAGATTCAGGTGAGATGTGGTGAAAGATCGTCATTATGAGAAAAACAATTTTGCAATAAACTTGTGAAAAAGTGAACATTAGCTTTTATTATAAATAGTACACATCTAAAAAATACAAAAATGAAAAAGATTCTCTTCTTTTTAATCACGGTCGATCTCTAATTGAAATTTAACATCAAGTTTTTGACTTGAATGCATGTTTCTCAGGGCATTTATCCAACTTTCTTATCCCAAACATGGTTGCGGAATCTTTTACCGAAAAAGTTCATTAATTTTTTGGCGGTGTTATCTACAAGTATCAAGTCTCAAACATATTGCTGAATTGTGCTTGACTGAAATTGTCAATTATTGACTTCTCAAAGTATTTTATAAAAAATATGTTCCATTCAGTCCATAAAAATTTGATCATTATTAGTATACTTGCAGCACTCCAAATGAATTTTTTACTAGTTTTCCAAGTAGGCCTCTATTTCTTTAGATGGTTGGCTCGTTGTCAAAGGTATGATAGTAAGCTATGGGATTTATTATCAAGAGATTTGGCGTCCCACTTACGCAATTAGTGGAATACGAGCCGGGATTGAAAGATTGATTCCCACCTCCACGACCTCGTTCAAAAGCGTGCATTCATTTTATTCCTCTGCAGCGAGGAGAGGAGAATCATATTCCCGAGCGCACACGGGCACACTTAACAAGACTCAAGGGAGAATCACAGTTCGGAAGTAGCTCCTGATGACCCACTAATGATCTGAATCGGAGATCCTCGAAGGAAAGCTGGAAAGGGGCGAGAAGTCGCAGGAATTCTGAGCGGGGGCAAGCGCGAAGAGGTAGCCCGGTGGGAGTGCTTGGTCGGATCGATGCGATGCGGGTGGAGGAAGGGAGAGTGCGGGGGCGGGAGGGGGGAAGGAGCGAGGCGGCGACCGGCGTGCAGGTAAAGAGACGGGGAAGGAGGGGAGAAGGAAGGGATGGGGAGGAAGAGATGCGATGAAGGAGAGGTGGGCAGAGGGACACACGCACACATGGGTGGGTGGGCGGGGAGGTGGAAGGGAAGAGAGTGGGGGCGGGAGAGGAAGTTTCGGTCGACCTCCGTGGGCCCAAAGCCCTCCTCCAGGGATGTGGAACTCCATCTCCGCCCGGATCCCCTCTCCCCTTCGGGAGAGAAGTCGAGAGGAAAGTGAGGGGTTGGAGAAAGGTATAAGAAGAACAATAGAGGGACGAGTTAAAGGCTTATCGAGAGGGAGAGAAGCTCCTCTCCGCTCCCTTCGCGGTGGATACTGCCACCCATCCCCCACGGGGGCGAGGGTGAGCCCTCAGGTTTGGCGGGAAGGAACGGTGAGGATGGCCAGGGAGATCCTTCCCTCCCTCTCATTCCCCCTTTCGGTCCTCCGGGAACATCTCGAAGTCAATAACTCAGCGGAGAGAAGGCCCTGGAAAGGGATCGCGCAAGTTAAACATCGACCGTGATTGGAGACGGTTTTTGATTGGGGAGAGGCATAAGAGAAAAAAAGAGAAACATAAATCGATTCCATCGGAAACAAGGAAGGAAAGCCGTCAAGCGCGAAGTGGGCACCGGGAAGGGAAACTGCCAGTGGGAGAGAGGAGAGGACATTTCCCCTGGGAACATCATTGAAGAGGAGGCGATGGTTTCGATTTGCTGGAGGGTGGCGGGTCAAAGTGACTGGGGAGAGGTATCCAAAGCGAAGGCCACCACCGGCACCGTGGGAGGGACTCCACTCAGTGTCCGTGGTACCCGTCCACTCACTCCAACCCTCCTGCCACTCCTCTCGAATGGCGCACAGATACACTCTCGACACCTATTCTTGGCGGCATAATTAGCAGACGGAGACAGGAGGACCTCTGCCTAAAATTCCCTTGTTCTTCGACGGCGATATTATTCCCACAGGCAAATAAAACTTCGAATTGAGAGTACAAGAACAAACATGATATACGGAAAGGAAATAGGCACGCAAAAATGAGAACATAGTATATTCCAATTGCAGCTTTTGGGACCATTACCTCCAGCAAATAAAATGTCAATTTGGAATATAAATTTTTAAAAATCGAAATGGTAATTCTCTTAGAAACGAAATTAAAATCGGATTTGATTAAAGGTTCTTTAACATGCTGTAATGAATGAATGTGGACTTGTTTCATCAAAACCATAAAAATTAGGGTGAATAAATCAATGAGCAAGAATGAAATAAATTATTTTCGCAGTCACGGCTCAAACCTAATAACTATTGACTGTCTTACTAAAACTTTGGCTACCCGTATATCAAAGTTGTAGAAATCGGAATAAAATTATTTATATTCTAGGAAAATGTTTTAAAACTCTCCAGAATACGCTAGACTGCAATAGTCTTAGCAAAAGAATTATTATCGTTCCTAAAACAAACTAATTTAACGTGCCATTACTAAGATTAGAAATGCTAAATTGGAAAATTCCTCGTTTTAAGGGAAGCAGCTCTCATAATTTCTCAACAATCAAATTACTTTCAATTGTATTAGGAATTTAATGTAACCCAATCTCAATTGGAAAATCAAAAAAAAGAATCTATATCTTCCCTTTCCGAGAGTAATTAACTACATAATGCAACATGAGACCAAATCGATATTTTAACATGTGCTCTGATGGCAAATATGATTCGAGAAAATATTCAGGTGCAAAAACTCGCACTCAAATTCTAAAAAAAGCTTACTCTGCTAAAATTATATTTCATGTAGAGGAAATTAAAAGCATAGTTAAGGCTGGAGTTGAATGGAAAAAATTACCTCTATCTTTATTTATAGAAACTTATTAAATTTCAAGAAACTGCGGGAGATGCCGCAACAGTAACTTTTAACGGAGTCATCCGCTAACATGCATTTCATTGCAACAATTTCAGAGCGTAAAAAATCAATCGCCTTGACCGGGATATACCGGCTATAGAAACTTACATGATATGGGTATAAAGTATCGGAAACAATTTCTCCTGACGTGACTGGACGTCGTAGGGTGCTCCCAACGCGCAAGCTCGATGGTCAGGGGCGTGTGTGTGTGTCTAACCTTCCACATGCGCCAATCGTCTGCGAGCGTTTGTTCTGGCTAGGTCGTGTTTTTTGTGGACCCCTGTCGAGTGACTCGGTGTAAGCGCCAAAATCGGGCACGGAGACGTTGGGAATGACTTGCCAAGTGTTTAACGATGAAAGTATGTCACAGACTGCAGTTTTTAAGTGACACAACCTCTTCAAAGACGGCCGAGAGTGTGTGGAGGATAAACCCCTCGCTGGGCGGCCGTCGACGTCAAGAACCGACGATAACGTGCAATGTGTGCGTGAAGTGCTGAATTCATGCGCCAAGGGCCAAAGTGTGCGCATGATCAAAGATTTTATTGGTATTAATAAAATGACAGCGAGCACCATTGTAACTGAAAATATGGCGACGTGAAATACCTGCGCTAAACTCTTCCAGACAGTCTTGACGGATGGCCAGAGTCGAGTGTCTGCTTGCGAACACCTGCTAAGTCATCGTGACGATTCCCCAACAACCTTACAGTCCCAACTTGGCACCAGTGGACTATTTCCTAATCCCAAAAGTGAAATATTCCCTCAAGGACACCACCGTGGAACCTGAAGTGCCGTCAAAGAATCTGGCTTGTGTACCCTTAAGGACCTTCCCGAATCCGCCCATCAGGAAGCCTTCGAGTAGTGCATAAGCCGCTGGAAAAAGTGTGTCGACGCTCTCAAGGGATGACCTTGGAAGAACCTTGAGGCATTTTAGCAATATCTGAAATAATTTTTTTTTCTGAAGCTTTTTCCAAAACTTTGTACAACAACCATGTATCTTTGACGTGTATATTAGACTCCACTCTTTCAATTTTGAATCATACAAGTAAATAAAGTTTTAAATATCTAAACGATATTTCCCACTTTTCAGTAAAACGAAGAAAAAACATTCCTCTGTAAAATTAAAAAAATGTTAAAATTCAACAGTTAAGGTGCGAATTGAAAAAAGTTTTTACTTAAGTTATGTGAAGATTCAAATTATGAAAAAAGCAAATTGATGTTTTTAAGGATAGCCAGTTACTTTTTCTGTGTCACCCAAGGTTCCACAGGATTATCTGGTACCCGAAAAATGACAGCTTGGGTGAAGCTGAGGGTGCCCAGTGGCATCCCCGTGAATCGAACACTCTACCACTGGACTAACACGCTTTACCCACCGGATTGTTATGGCATACATGAAATAATTGAAATTTTCGCGCGCTGGGCTCTATGGCAATTTCGTCTTTTTTACAATTATTTTAGCATTATCCGAGAATGGCTCTACTCAATAATTTACCGGTATTAATTGTTATAAGTGCGTCAATGAATTATGCATTCTTGTTAAAAAATTGGGGACTCTATAAAGAATAAGTTAAAATGAACCAAAACAATCCGTAAAGATAAAAAAATTTCCGGTTATCGTTGAACAAAACAAAGGAAGAATAATAGGTACTATTCACATTGCTGCAAATATTGTAAGCATACCGTATTCGATTTTACCATCTGTGAATAATATTTCACAGTTACAAAGAGGAGCAGTTTATATTGAAACCATTGGTCTCATACACAGTAAGCTCAAGCTCAAATTAAAGAAATTCCAGAGAGTGGATCAGTTTTCACAACTTATGAGTCATTATGAGAAAAAACAAATTTGCACTTTTCTACAGGTCTATGTATGTATTTTATATATATATATATATATATATATATATATATATATATATATATATATATATATATATATATATATATATATATATATATATATAACTTTTGGACGGCACAATACAACACAGAATAAAACAGATAACACGTAAAAGAACACTCACATTGTAGATTATTTGAGCTTTCGGCCTACTCCGAGGCCTTCTTCACGTCAGACTCATACTCATATATAACAATATATATGTATATATATAGTCACTTTCTTGGAAAACCCACGAACGTGCACAATAATGTAAATTCACTAATTGTCATAACAAACACAGAAACTAAAACATATAAAAGAGGGACTCACTGGTTCTCGAATTTTCGGTGGTGCAACCACCTTTCTCAAGAGGAATTAGGAACAGAACTCCTGACTTCCTCTTGAGAAAGGTGGTTGCACCACCGAAAATTCGAGAACCAGTGAGTCCCTCTTTTATATGTTTTAGTTTCTGTGTATGTTATGATTATTAGTGAATTAACATTTTATATATATATATATATATATATATATATATATATATATATATATATATATATATATATATATATATATATATAATGTAAATGGACTAGTCGACACACACAAACACAGAAACTGAAACACATAAAAGAGGGACTCACTGGTTCTCGAATTTTCGAACAACCGAAAATTCGAGATGAAGTGAGTCCTCTTTTATGTGTTTCTGTTTTGTGTTTATTCGACTAGTCCAATTTACATTATTGTGCACGTCCGTGGGATTTTCACAAAAGTGTTTATATATATATATATATATATATATATATATATATATATATATATATATATATATATATATATATATATAGACATATAAGGAAAGGGGATAGGAAAACACATAAAAGACCAACACAGGAAAGGTGGGGAAGGCGGCTTTGAGCAGATCACAAATGTAAAAATATTTCCTTATCCGGGATTTTAATATTTTTACATTTGTGATCTGCTCAAAGCCGCCTTCCCCACCTTTCCTGTGTTGGTCTTTTAAGTGTTTTCCTATCCCTTTTCCTTATATGTCTATTTCTATGTGCGAAAATAATGTTTGTTCGCCGCATGGCGGGAATTTTGCGTTTGAATATGTATATATATATATATATATATATACATACACACACACACATTCAAACACGAAATCCCGCCATATGGTGAACAAATATTTATTAACAAGGAACTAGAGAAAAGGAAAGGGATAGGAAGACATAACACACACACTTAAAAACAAAAATGTGTGTTGATACATAAATATACAAAAATGAGAATATATATATGAAAATGGGTCGTGGTAGTCCAGGGGGTAGAGCGTTGGACCGGAGGGTCGATTCCCGGGCAAGGCACTTTGGGCACCTGCAGCTCCACCCAAGCTAGTTAATTTTTCGGGTACCAGATCTTCCTGGGAAACCTTTACTGGCACAGGGAAAGGAACTGGCCCCCTACCCTGATGTGTGAATATTCACACGCCGTATAGGGCTTGGTACATGGGTGAGCTCCACCTCACATCACCTACTAAACCGACCTCCGGGTTGATTTTATATATGTATATATATAGTGTATAGTTAGAGTAGTTACTGTTAGTGTATATATATATATATATATATATATATATATATATATATATATATATATATATATATATATACACTAACAGTAATCAATTCACACCGGGGAATAAGTGAAAATTCGTTTTCTCTCATTTTGACGAACTTCCATGGCTTCTCGCCTGAATCTATAGTTTTATGAGTTAGGTGGACAGAATACTTCGGTTAAATTGTTGAAAAAGACGATTATACATATTTCCCACAAACAATAATGAACGTTTTGTCCAAATCATGAAAAATTAATACTATGGGTCTCATACCCCAAGAAGACCAGATCACAACATATCTACTTAACACTTCGTAGAAGTACCGATAAACTGCAAGATAACTTCACGATGGTCTACTATTTCAAAGATATATTTTCAATTTTACAAGTTTTCAAAATAATTTAATTGGATATGAAAGGTTATGATTAACAAATCAACAAACCTATGGAGTACGAACATAATCTGGGGTTATCTGTTATAGCACATTCTGAAAGTGGTGAAAATCGTTGTGAAAAATGCAACCCTATAGAAATTCAGGAGGGTTCTCACAGAGCCGTGTCCAATGAGGCGATACATTTCGATTTAAACCGACAACTTTACAAGGATTAACATAATTTTATTCGGATTTCTTTATATCGGCAGTCGCAGCTGCAAAAAAATAAGAAGAGAATGGGTATTAACGATTCAAAGGGGATATCACAATTTCAATCAATTTCAGCCTCTGTCGAAGAAACCCAAGACGATAAGGGGATAACATAAAGCCCTTCTTTTGGTCCCTGCCATATCAGTCGCAGTAAATAATCAGATTTAATAAGCAAAAAATATCGAAAAGCCATTCGTTATATCTCAGATTCCCTGGCGTTTTTGCCCGCTTCTTCCCTGGGACCTCTCACTCCCCCTTCCGACACGAAAACACGGGGTCTCGCCCTACCCATCCTCCACCCACCCCCTTCACGTCATTCCTTCTTCCGTTTCCACGCTCCTCTCAACGCTGCCCCTGCGGAAAGCCTTGGACAGCCATCTCCGTTTTTTATAGGCGCAAAACCGAAAAATTTCATCACAGCCGCACATAAAAAGCCTTCTCGACACCCTCGCTATTACTTATCCTTTGGGTCCAATCTGGAGATCGCTCGTGGCGAGACAGTTGCAAGGGATGCAGTAGTAAGTCGAAGGGCAAAGAATTGACTTTCGAGGGCGAGGGATGTCAATGATGAAGAAATGATTTTTGTCACGGTACTTAGGGGGAGCAGAAGCAACATTTCTCGTATCTGAGAGGAAAGGGGAGCGTCTCTAAAAAAATGACATTAACATTCCTAGAGCAGCTAGCCCTTTTTAAGCCAGTTAATCAAATTTTAAAATTTGCCTTCTATTCAAATATTTATTTTTGTCAAAATGCGTTTAAAATTTTCGCGAATATCGGCTCTCGAAAGGATGTACTTTCACTCAGAAGCTATGCACATTATGTATACCTGAAACACATTTCAATGACGATCTCAAACGCTATCAAAACGTGATAATTGAACGGGTAACGAAACCGTCTAATAATAATAATAGCACGTCAAAATCAATACGTGAGTAGCTGGATATTCTGCCCATATTTTTTAGCCATGGGATACAAATTTTCCTCCGATTAAAGCGGCAAACAGAAATAAGTCACTGGCGTTTTCTACGTCTAAAATGCCGTCATATACAAAGAAGTAACTAAGAGAGAAAGCTTTTCTTAAAATGAATGCTCCAAACTCTTCTGGAGCTGTGCTTTCGGCGGTATAATATGACGCAATTTTTCCATCGAATCCCATTTGCACTCCATTGATTCGAACTTTTTCCTCATAATATCTCTGATGCTAAATCTTTACCAGATGCCAGTTGTGGAATTCGGTGTGAGTATGAGTTGACCTATGTTTTAAAAAATGTTATAATATATTCACTTTGGTATTTTTTTCAATGGCGAATTACTTCAAATAAAGCAGTGGAAAACCGCGGTATGTTAAACATTGATGCATGCATATTACACCAAATTTTTCTATATTAATTATAGAAACAACCCAGATACAGGCATACAATTGCCAATTTTTCGTAGAAAAATAATGGATAAATCATAAAAGTTGTGCCAAAAGTCCTAGTGGTGATTTCACAAATGCAATTGGCAATCCTTTTGCAATGAATTAAAGAAAAGGGGAAACCGAAAGCTTTGAACATCTTCGATTTTCAAAGCTGTCCGCATTCCAGCATTATATTTTTTCCTCGACATTCAATCCCGAAAGTCATTCGCCAAGTGCGAATTCCGTAAAAAGAGACAGTCCTATCCAGCATGAGTGATAATCTAGGAGGTCCCGCTATTGCGCTAGGATTAGCACCTTTCGGATTGAAACATTTTCCTCCCCCTTCCTTCCGGGGAGCGGGTCTCTCTCCAGTGAAATGGGGAGCACTCCCCTTCCCTCACGGAATCTCTCCATCGCGCTCCATCCTCTTCCCGGAAAGAGAGCCTTTCACGGCGCTCCGTACGATTCTTCCCGAGCGTCCAAACCCTGGACCCATCGCCCGGAGGAAAAAGCAGAAGCACGGGGGGAGGGGGGGGGAAAGAGAGAGATAGAGAGAGAAATAAGGAATTTATAACCGGGTATGCGACAACACCCGGCGCGGCCGACCTTCGCCTCAGGGAAGAGAGATTGCTTCTCCGCCCCCCCCCCCCCCCCCCCGAAACCCCTTTCCTCCGTCCTCCTACGTACACTCCTAGCCCTCCCTACCTTTCTTTTTATTACTGTCGCGGAGACACCAACACTCACCCTCCGGTGTCATAAAAATCTCTTTAGGCCGTCCGCGGGAAAGGGTGGGGGGGGAGAAGAGAAGAGGGACATGGAGAGAAGAAAATTGGGCGGGCCGCGCGGAGGGTGGACGGGGGTCGGCCGACGGGGGTGGAAGGAGAGGGGAGGCTGCCGTCCAAGGGATTTGCCGACGGGCGGAGGGTGCAGGGGTTATGGGGAGGAAGGGGGGTGAAAGGGTCTGATTGCGTGCCTCGAGCGGGATTAAGTCGGAGGAGCAGCTGAATGTGGGGCGGAAGGGAAAGGGAAGAAGGGGAAGGGAAGAAGGGGAAGGGAAGAAGGGGGAGGGAAGAAGGGGGAGCGGAGTGGTGGGGAAGAGACGGCGGGCGGAGGGATGGAGAGATAATCTAGAGATTAAAGGTGGACTGGATTTTTTCGGGGGGTGGGAGGAATTGGAGGAAGGAGCGAGAGGGGAGAGAGGGTGTTTCGTCAGGGGGCGGGTGGCGGAAGCACGAGGGGTCGCGTAGGGCGAGTTAGACGACTAGAGCTTTCGTGCGGTCCCCATTGTCTGGCTGAGAGACGAGTGATACTCGATTTTGAACATCGTCATCCGATGTGAAGTCATACGCTCTGTATCGCTGGAATGCGCGCGTGTTGTTAAATTTACCCACGTAGTGTACCTATGTAGTACGCACCTAGAATGAGTTAGACGGGTTCAATAATAACACCAAAGCATCCATGAAAAATGTGTCATTTGAGGATCCAGGAATTTGTTCGTCGAATTGAATCTAAGAAAGAAGAATTTAAGTGAAGTAGAACCTTTATGAAATGTAAATTGAACATTATTTGAACCTCATGGTGAAAATCAAAACAGCTCAAAACTTACGGAAAGAAATGGAAGAAATTAATGGAAGAAACGTTTTGGATATGATATACTGTACGTTAGCTAATTATAAACAAGCGGTGTTTAGACTGCCACTTAAATGGAACACTACGAGTAATGCTTGCATAATGCTATTTACGTGAGTCAAGTTAGTCCAGTGGGTAGAACGTTGCACTACTGACCGGGTTCGATTCCCGGGCAAGGCACTCTGGGCACCTGCAGCTTTACCCATGCTAGTTGATTTTTCGGGTACCAGATCTTCCTGGGAAACCATAACCGGCACAGGTAAAGGGACTGGCCCCCCTATCCTGATGTGTAAATATTCACACACCGTCGGCCTTGGTACATGGGTGAGCATCACCTACTAAACCGACCTTCGGGTTGATTACTGTGTTAATGGTTTTTTTAATGCTATTTGCGATAATGACTATCTACAGATGAGAGGCGTTTGGAGCGAAAAAGAGTTCATGGATCACAGGAATTAGTGAACATCGCTGGCAATACGTGAGATGCCAAACTTCGACGCAATTCATTCCCGACGTTTAGTTACTGGTGTACACACAAGTGAAAACGGAGAGGTACCATTTGTAGTTGACTGGAAAATTACATACAATTATAAACTTCTCTTGTAATTACATCTCTCTCTGGACGTTTCGAAGCCAAATAGCCCTTGAATATTAACCGATATCGATCAAACAATCGAAAACCGACACCACAGAAACCAACTTAAACTTTGACACCGAACCTATGGGAACTATCTTCTTAAGAATTTCCGGCTCTCGTAAATCCTGGAAAATATTGGAGTGAACGTAATTAATCCAGCCATTCTGCTCCCGCAAATATAAATTAAAAGGTAACCATTTCAACTCTGGATATATTTTCTCCTTGGATTACGATACAATGTATGCCTAGATTGCTGCTTGCTCCTTGACCTCTTATTGGTAATCTTCCATCTGGTTCATATTCTCGAATCTCGCCATTCGATATTATCAATTTTTTCTTTACATGGCGAGGAGTATGAAATCTATGAATTGTTTCAATGTCGAAAAATATGGATAGAAGTGCATTTTATAATTTATAATGGTTCCGAAACCGACCGAACGACGATGCCATTTGACTTTTCGAAGTCACACAAAGCATCTGAATTGGCGCCGCACGCGGTATGAGTTCCTAAAAAAGAAGACATTTTGTTTACGACGCCATTCTCCTCAGAAGACTGCTACTGCAACTCATGTACCATATTTTGGTTTCCCATAAATTTATTGATCCATCATTGGGGTTTGACAGGTATTCCGGCTAGGTTGAGACACTAGCCACCCCCACTAGCTGTACTCAATGATCGATATTTTCACGAGTATCGTCACTTGGGTATCGATATCTCATTTTCAGCTCGGTCAAAGGCTGTGCAAGGGGATTGGGGTGCGGGGGCGTGAATGAGAGGGGAAGAGTTTCCGGAGGAGAGCGAGGGGAATTGAAGCGGGAATCGGGCGGGCCATCGGGGGGAATTATCCGGTGGCTAGGCCAATGGTGTGGGAGGGATTTATTTCGCAAGGAAGAGAGAGCGCGAGCGGAAGAAGGGCGAGGGGAGAGTGGCGAGGCAATCCGGCCAAGTGAGATGGGGAGAAGTCGATCAATATGCGGGCGAGGAGGGAGGGGGCACTTCCCCCATCCGCATCTCCTCCCACCGAGAAAAAAAATTACAGGGAAACGCTCGGCCTTTAGCCACAAGTCCTCTCTCCTCCTCCTTTTCTCCCTCTCTCATCTGATCCACATGTACTGGCGCGATGACAGAGATGGGGGTTAAGGGAGGTCACCCTGGCGCTGCCCTAACTCCCTCCCGACCTCTCCCTTGCACATGGGTACGGAATATTTGAGCAAGTGAGCCATGTGAATAATTGGCCATTTTGTATTTTTTTTCCTTCTCCTATTTTCAACCTTGTCCTCGGGATTTTGAATGCGGGGAGTTTCCTCTTGGGTGTCGAATGAGGCGAAAATGTAAACTTTTTCGAGAATCGGCGGCTCTTTCTGGAGTACCAGAAGTGAAGAACACACCAGCAAGATGAGATCCGTTGTATTCCGCCTAAACTACGCCCATTTTCATACTCTTTCGAAAATTAATATGTCCGTTGAAAACGTTTTACGCAGGTACATCGATCGTGGGGGGTATATATTTTTTAGTCTTATTAATTTATTTATTAACTAATGGATGAATTTTTTCCTTGAAGGGAAAATGCGAAATTTATTTCAGCCACTTTACTTAAGGATGAAGATGGTTTAAGTTTTCATTAATAAAATAAAATTTATTTTAATGTGCGAAGTAGTGAATGTGGTGAATGCAAGAATGGCATTCATCAATCAAATTTAAATTCCACGGCGAGGAATGGGAATATGAAGGTTGTCAAAATGTGCCCCGCGAATTAAAACCAGTAAGAGGATGAATCACTTAGCTTTAGTCCTCCTATGATGATACCTCATCGAAGATTAAGATGGACTACTTTTATCGCGTAGATTAAGGGAAATCACCAAAGGTAGATGTGCAATTTCGAGTTGATTGCTGCAGATGGTGAAAGGGACGTAATTTATAGGAGCAGGTGATTTTTTAATGCGTAGAGTTGCGCAAAATATTTTGGAGCAAATTATAATACATTTATGGAATCCTGTTTCCGAACATTTAGACAGTATTTATTGCATATTTTAAATTTATTTCCCAGCACTTAATCCATATGTTTCACCTTCATTTACTTTGGATTGTGCAAATCATATACTTTTCACATTCTACTATTTGATTTTATAATAACGTGCTTCATTAAATATGGAAAATCATATTCTACGCAAGAGATTATGGATAAAAAAGTTATAAGTTGAGAACTTTTGTTGCTTTTTTATTTAATCATGATCATCAGTATTTCATTCCTAAGAATCGTTTACTGCAGCCCTCCATTCTTCTCTATTTAGTGTCAACAAAATTTAGTGTCTACTGTGAAATTACATAAAATTATATTTTTTCAAAAGTGGATACAAATTAATAAATCATATGCTTCAGCAAGTAAACTAACGTTTTCAAAATTTTTCCATTGAATGTGATTAAGAAAACATTACATCAGAGATGAGCCTCGTATCAAAAGAATGGGACGGGCAGGATAAATAGAGATTTCGTCTGAATTTTAGCAGAAAAGTTGAACTTATAGTCCTATAAACTGCATGCAAAAGTTTTAGAATATATTTTGAGATCTTAAGTAAAGTAAAACAACTTATAATTATACAGGAATCAAAGAAACACTTTGCTTGTTTTCATTACTATGTTTGCAAATATCTCTTTAACAGAAATTGGCACTTTTATGATATATTGTTAGATTTTATGTTCTATAATGGAAAAAATAAACTTCACTCTTTTAGCAGAAATACGTTTTTAAGTTCTTTAAACATAGTTTGGCCATTTTTTCAATGTTTTCGTTACATTTGGAAAAATTTAAGCATTTAGTTGGAACTTTTCAGATGCGATAATCTGAAAACTACGAAATACGTACTAGAAAAATTATTTTTCAAAAATTTGAAAGTTTATTCTTATATTACTATTTATACTTTCCAATAAAACTGAATCACCAAAAATTACAATAATGAAATTTCATAAAAAATTGAAGCACTTTGATGCGGTTCAACTGAAACTTTTAATGTCAATTTAATGGTTTACCATTTTCGTAAAATTAACCGCTTGTATTTTGCCATTTCATTCAAAATATCATTTATCCTAAAAACGAAATCAAGCGAGAGGGAAGCAATTTCGTAGAAAATGAAATTATGTTGATTTCATGGAATGCTAATTTTCGTAATATCTGTGACTCCAATAATATTTTAGTCGGGAGAGGTAAAATAATGATACTACTGATTCAGAAAACGAAAACAAATACAAATAAGTAATTAATTCGTATATATATTTGGATATGCATCGATTTGCATATGTGGGGTTTTAGTCAAATTTCGGCTTTCGACAATGCTTACTATCTGAAAAATGTTGTGACCATGATACACAAGTAAAATGGCATCAGAATTTCACGACCAAACTCAAAGTCAATATATATGGTACGTCTACGTGGAATACAAAGAAATTTTTAATCGTACACCTATACTACTTTTGCATTATGCAAACATTTGAACCTTTTGACTTCAATTTAACATAATTGAAGAACCCATTAGAGAAAATCTTCTACTTTATTGAATTTAATATCGTAGTTTTTCAAGAGTGATTTCACTTACCACACATGTTTAGTGAAATAAATATTTTGATTTGAACAAATAATCCATTTAAAACTGTTACGACCCGGTTTTTTGAAATATTTTCCGAAATTATTTAATTTAAAGCATTTAATTGCCTTGAATGCCTTATGAATTGCCTTAATGAAAAGGCTAACGTAATTAATAAAATTTCCTCTATTATTAGATTTACGATATGAAAATCAAACATATATATGCATAATAACATACTTACCAATGATCAATCTTCATGATTACAATGCATGAACAATAGAACTTGGACTCACCTGAAAAGAAAAAAAAATCACTTTAATAATTGTTCAATAACCATATTCTGGTTATAATAATTAATTCCTTTTTTTACACGCAATTGTAGTAACACAAGAACAATAAATGCGGTAAAAAACGAAGCATGGAGGAGGGAATTGACGACTGAGGACTTTATTTTGAGGACGCGATCACTTGGTTCTTGTGACAAGATGATATAAATGTCTGAAGGCAAACAAAGAAGAAAAAGTCATGGTGGACGAGAAGAGAGTGCTGTTGCGTGAAAATCAACCGAGGCAAGAAAAATGGTTTCATAGAATTTTTATCGGCAATGTTATTTAGGAGACTGTGAATAAGGGAAGTAAAATACATACATGAGCGAGGTGAGGTGAGCAAAAGATTAGGCATATTGTACTAACCGAATCGGAGAATACGTTATTGACGGAGGGTTGTTTTACGGTGCGAGGTTGTTTCTCGCCATGCGAGGTTTAGAAATGAATTTGCAGTTACTCTTAGTCAATTTACAACTCAAATAACCGTAACAATGATCAACTTTACGAACAAAGCATTAATTTCTTTGAACTTCCTACAGGGGAAAATTTATTCTGAACCGGAATCGAACCCTGAACCTCCGTGGTGGACCCTGAGTCATCAGGGATCAACACCACAGTGCTATACATACTCTACTGCCAAGTCCGTGAAATAGTGCTAATGGACATACATAAACAGAAATAATGTCATGACCGTTACAAGTTAGAAAATATTCTAACAATAATTGAGGGGAATGAATATGTTGAACATCAATAGGAACAACTGTTTCGTCGAAAGATGGCGCATGGAAGGGAAACTCCTCAACCGAAAAGAGACCATGTAAGTAGTTGGAGTGAAGAGAGAATTTCGCAGGGAACAGAACGAAGATGAGAGGCCTACGAAAAAGGCTGAATAGAGAGAGAGGGAGGGGGGCTGTGATCGAGGCAGAATAGATTGAAAGGGAAGGGAAAGGCAGAGGCGTAGAAGGAAGGAAGGAAGGGGGTAAATTGTGTGGGGCGTCACGTGAAGGAGCGGAGGGAGGCGGAGAAAGGGTTTGCCTCCGTCAACGAAGAGCGACGGGAGGAAGGAATGGAGGTTCCGAAACTTTGACCCAATTCGTCGCGGCTCTTCGAGGAGTCGGGGGGAGGAAGGAGTGAAGCAAAGAGAGATAGGGAGAGAGGGAGTGGAGTTGGTTGTGCGGGGGGTGTGTCCTGCGAAGGGTACTCGGGGGCGCAGGAAGGGGGCACTGGCGGTGATTGATGGGACGAGAGTGGGCGGGGCGATCGGAGGGGAAAACTTTCCCGGGGTGAGGGAAAATGGTCGGGCGGGGTGAAGGGGGGGTGCGAACGGGCAGAGCGGAGGGAGAGGGTGAGCCTGCGCCCATCTGCATGTGGAGGAGGAACATTGGAGCTGAAATAGCTAAGAGGACAGCGGGCGAATTTGGCAGAGAAGAGGTGAGTGGAGGAGGGAGTCCGCAAGCTCCAGGACCGAGCGAGTACATGGGACGGATGCAGTGAAGTGGATTAACAGGCGCGGAAAAGGAACGCTGTTAGGTTGAACCCTGGTAATTTTCCCTACTAGTTGAAGAATATTCGTCGTCCGATTGATATTCGTGAATAAATCACTTGAAGAACATCAAACAGCCACCAAAGTAATATTCCTGTACCCTCTCTGTTAGGACTGTGTTCTGATGACTTCGCTACGCTGCCGAATATCATCTGCGTTCAGGTTTATATGGGCCAATGAGATTAGGTTTACAAACATTGTGTAATCACTTGATGATAAATTTCATTGCAATCAAAGATTATATGTAAGATAGTAAATATCTAATGGCTGTTCAGGCATTCAGAGATAAAGACATCGGTGCAATGTTTGCTAGCAAACAGTCAGTCATCGTCCAAGTATATTAAATTTTTCCGTCGGATAAGCCCAGCGGACTTATGATAAGGATAGGAATCAGATATCTCCGTAATTCTCAAGCCAAAGAAAATCGCAAAATATTTTCTGCACACGATATTTTGCCTCGAAATACCCAACAATTTGGGTCACGAAATGCGAAAGATGGTAAAGAATACATGTAAATCTCATGACTTTTAATACGATGAATATTTTTTTCGGTCTACTTTTTGTTTACTTCCGTTTCTCTGTTCAGATCTGACGAATAGATTCTCAGAACTACATTTTAAAAACATCAAATTTCCATCTAAAAGAGGATTAATACAAAACTTTACGAAAGAAGCTATTTTTATACAGAAAAGTATGAACAGGTGTCGCACATTAACAAATGTAGTTTAAACCCAACGATATTAACAGCAGCTCAATGCAATCGTCTGAATTCGTTTTGACTTTATGCGATATAAAAAACTTAAGTGCAGGTGATTGAAGACACTCGAGTCTCCAGCCAAGCAAGGCTAGGAGAACAGGAAGCAGAAGAAGAAAATGAATCATGCCTCACCTTCGAATGGCAAAGGAGTGAAAAGAAGAACAACGAGAGAAGCAGTGATGAAGATGAGAAGATCATGAGAGGAAAAATCCGGTTAGGGAGGGACGCTGGGAAAGTAGGATTAAGAAAAAGGGATTCTCAAGGATTGGTCCCTGGCCATGACACTGCTAATGGGAAAAAGAAACGGTGATTTCAAAGATACAGCGTGATTACAGCCTGTTTTGAAGAACAGCTAAAATGTTACAAATAAAAGTGAACAGTTAAAGCAAAGCAACACTTACTAGTTTCACCAAATCGAGTTCGCAATAGGTCAGACAACACAGTGAATAATCAAATATCACCACCTATTTAAGAATAAGTGTGACCACGCCAAGACATACTGCGATTGTGCACTAATCGATATCTATTCGAACGTGAATGGGAGACTTTAATGTTTTATTACAAAATTGACGTGTCGGAAGGGAACTGTCTATTCTGAAGACTCGTATGTAGGAGCCAGTTCGCGCAGTGTCCATTCTTCAGTGAGGCGGCTGCAAAGGAGCCTGGCCCAGTGTGGCGGCTAATTGAGAGATAGGGACACAGTAAAAACACAATTAAGGACGGCGATGAAACTCCCCTTCAATTATTATCCCATATGTCAATAGTGAAAATACACTAGATGAATCCTGACACATACAGTACTCGGTCCAATGAAGCGTGTCGTA
>CM073769.1:140473263-140500763 GCA_037158775.1 Hetaerina titia
TATATATAATCTATTATAAGGTAGCTATATATATATTATTTATTATAAGGTAGCGAAATATACATATATATAATATCAAAATGGTGACCTGGCAATTATACATGAGAAAAACCTGTTAGAGTTATCTTCTACGACTCCAAAATCCCATTATACTAATAATAGTTGTCACGTTACAATCCTGATTTACATCGAACATGCCACAACTCGCTGATACGAGTTCCCATAATGTTGCTATTTAAATAGAGATCACCGGAATGTAGTCACTAATAAGGGATCATGGCGGGATGCAAAATGCCGTCTTGGGAATTAGGCCCAAAGATGCCAGACGAGTACTGCACACGATGTACCCTGGGTAATGGTAATTGAATACGTCCTAACATGTCTTGTCTAACATCCTGCTTAACGTACTTGGGCTATCTGTATACTTGTCCCTTGGCCTCCTATGAGGACTTTTCCTCTCTGTCTTCCCTAACGAACACGCATGAAATATTTCCAATTAAAGTGATTGTTCTTTTCCTTATAAGTGTGCTGCGTTTAATTGTACGGCTGGAGAGCTTTGACAAATTATATTACTTGGTCAGAGCAGAAGTTCTACAAATTGACATTTTAAATCTTTCCTCTTTTTGTCTTCGCTCAATCCTGATTCAAATCTTGAACCTTACCACCTAATTAGTATTTCAACTCATGGCAGTCACCACGCATTTAAAATATCATAAAATATAATGAAAACTTTGTTGCAATTTTCCACTGTTAAAACTTTATTGCCGACCATGGTTTCGATACACTGTATCATCTTCAGGTGAGGGAGAGTACAGGGAGAAAGGATATATATACCAAGGAGGGGTGGCAGGGGAGGAGGGAGCGGGTGGGAAGGGGGGTGGGGTTTTGTCATACAAAGAAAGGCAGGAAAAACCTTTCTTTCTTTTCTTTCTTTGTATGACAAAACCCCACCCCCCTTCCCACCCGCTCCCTCCTCCCCTGCCACCCCTCCTTGGTATCATAAAATATGTCTATGACTTTAATCAAAAAACCTTTTGGTACAACTCATAAATACTTCGATATAATTATCTTTTACAAACTTAGCAAAAATTAATATTTCCGGTATGCTTACTTCTCATAAACAATAACCTTTAAGAAGAAACGTGTTAATCTTAACCTTCATTAAATAATGGATCTTTGAGGGCCTTGGACGTTTCAATCTTACAACCGTTGACACAGTGGCACAGGATGCACGAGTTTTCAATGGTAGCCTTAGAAAAAAGGTCAAAGAGAAATGTTATCTATCGTTGGTTAGGCTTCATTGAGGCCTCACCCTGCCAGTATGAATGGGATCCTCACGAATCTGGATCAATTGTCGAATCGGATGGCGTGCAGAGTAGAGGAGCTAGATTTGTAACATGTTATGATAAAATTAGTAGCGTATCGAAGTTATTAGAGGAACTAGGCTGGGAAACCCTCACAGAGCGAATGTTAAATCAGATATCAAATCGCTTGCATAAATTTAAAGGACGTCTCTTTAGCATTGCTGGGAGAGATGATGTCAATAAAATTAGAGAGATCAAGTGTAGAATAGACAGATTTTAGATATTTTTTCTACGAACAATAAGGGGTTGGAATAACATTGTCCGACCACGTGAGGCTCAGGTTCGGGTAAAAATTAGTCTGGTATTGGCAGACGCCCTAGCAGTGGCTTGGAGGGCTTGAAATATCAAATATAAATTAGACATACCTGGCTAACAAACAGGCTAATTGGCTCCCACATGAATATTATCTGAGAAAGCGGTAAAACTTATTTTTACTCGATAACAAAAACTACAACTACAGTAATTCTTCACACCCAAAAGAAACCATCTTTGATGAAATTTCGGCTTGGCTCTTCCTCGCACACCGACGTTCAGTGATCTTTTGAATACTCCGAGGAAGAGGACCAATCATTCCACGTTCCGTCTTCCTCATTGAGTACGTAGGTGCTCTCTGGCGTGGAACGCCTTACTTGGGATCAAAATGTCGCGCGATACGGGCATATCGGCAAAATCGTAAATCTTTTGGTGGGCTCTGGGCGATTGCTCATTCTCTCACCCTCCTCACACAATCCACGCCACCTTCTAAGTTTCTCGCATTTCCCGTTCAATATCCTCACACCTCCGTCCCACTCCGCCAACGGCCTCCTCCCGCCCTCCCCCTTCGTTTGCCTTTTGTACACGCCCTCCGCCATGAGGGGAACGGGTGCGTTGGACTTGAGCGACAATTCTTGTTCGGTGGCGTCGCTCCCATACAACCACCGCCTCCGTACACGTCGCCCGCTTGCCAGTCAAAAACTTTCCGGGCGGTTGAGTGCCGACGCCCAAGCGAATGGAGGCCGAGGAAGCCTTTCGGAGGTTCCATGCGCTTGTGTGTGTGAGTGTGCCTGTTTGTCTTTGTGCATGTGTGTGTGTGTGTGTGTGTGTGTGCATGGGAATCCCAAGTTACGTGGTCGCTTCGGAAAGGGTCCCCCTTTCGGAGTGAGCTGGGCACAAATCGAGAGCAGGGCGCAGGGCCCATTACCGAACTTTTCCTTTCCGTGCGATTCGAGCGAAGAGGCGTCCATTGTTGTCGGATTTCTCGGCTCAAGAATTCTCGCCAGAGGAGCGGATCAGTGTTCGCGGGGAAATACGACAACAATGGGCGCAATTACAATCGATTACGATCCATTAAAATCGTCCATTATAGACGCAAGGGGCTGAGTTGGCGGGATGCACTCACGCAAGGAATTTGCTTCGTATATACGAGAGCAGTCCCGAGATCCACTAAAAAGCTGGAATGTAATGCGAATATATACACACCAAATATTGAAATACTTTATATACATATGCATTTTATATATGTATATATATGTTATATATATTATAAATTATGAAAAATTTACAGAAGAAGGGTGAAATTGGTGCTCTATACAGCAAGGTTGTTATTATCGGGAAGTAAGAAGGTGTAAAGATAAAAGGTAAAAAAGTAAAGATCTGTGCTAACAGTGAAAGATACTACCTTGAACAAAAAGTTCCCGGAATAACCACCGTGTGGCGCTCCCATCGTTCCGATTTGAGTTCTGTTTTTTTTTGTTAAATTGGTACATCTGTTGTTGATATTCCCTTTAAATCTTAGTGTCATAACTTGACATTTGCAAAAGTTACGTAGCCAAGAGTACATCTATCTCTGTGTGTGTTGGCGATTTTTTACAATTGCAGAAATGGATTTAAATTTGCAACAACGAACTTGTATTAAATTTTGCGTAAAAAACGGATTTAGTGGCGCACGGACGTTGGAAATGTTGGAAAAGTGTTTCGGCAACGATTCTCTAAAAAAAACGGTCGTTTACCAGTGGCACGAGCGGTTCAGAAGTGGTCGTGAGTCAATCGAAGATGATGAACGCAGTGGCAGACCATCGACATCGAAAGTCGGTGAAAAAATTGATAAAGTAAAAGAAATGTTGGTCAATATCCGCAAATTAACCATCAGAGAAATAGCGGAGGACTTGAACATTGCCTATGGATCCGCCCAAGACATTGTGGTTAATGATTTGGGTTTCCGTCCAGTCGTCGTGGACGGTGTATCATCCGATACTGTCAAGGTCACGTCGGGGGTACCACAAGAAAGTGTCATAGGCCCCCTCCTTTTCCTTATTTACATAAATGACCTCAGTACCGTAGTTAATAGCAAGCTCCGTCTTTTCGCCGATGATGCAGTAATTTATGGGGATATCCGAAGTCACGAAGACAGAGTCGTGTTAGCCAACGACCTAGATGCAATTCAAAATTGGTGCGATACATGGCAATTGGAATTGAATTTTAAAAAATGCGTAGTAATACATTTTTGGGAAAAGAGTAATTCCCTCCCTTATAGTTACAAAGTGAAACAAACCAAAATCGCGAGGGTAGATTCCTTTAAATACTTGGGTGTAACAATTACTCACGATCTGTCCTGGGGAAAACACATACGAGAAATATGCGGTCGTGCTAATAAAAAATTGGGATTTGTGAAAAGAGTGCTAGGTAAATGCGACGAAAAGGTGAAAGAACGATGTTTCCTTGCCTTGGTCAGGCCCCACCTAGAGTATGCTGCCAGTATATGGGATCCTCACAACATAAATTTGGTTTCGGAATTAGATCGAGTTCAGCGGAGGGGGGCTAGATTTGTCAAACATTGTTATGACCAACTCAGCAGCGTATCCACTTTGTTAGACAGTTTAGGTTGGGATTCTCTTACACAGCGGCGTTTCCAATATAGATTAAACTTATTAAAAACATTTAAAGATGGGCCCTTTTCCGATGACATCAAGGATATAATACGAACCCCAACGTATTACGGTCGAAGGGATCACGAATATAAGACTAGAGAAATAGACTGCAAGACTGACAGGTTTAAAATGTCATTTTTTCCAAGAACGATAAGGGAACAGAATGCTCGTAGTCGAAATTCCCCAGGACTTAGTTCATTACAATAAGTATTAACGTACAGGTTAGGGACTTCGCGAGGATGTGTATACATGTGTGTATGTATGTATGTATATGTATGTGTGTATATATACATATATATATGTATATATATATTTTTTTTCCTACAGGTTCCCCCCACCTTTCCTCACCTAACTCCCAACCCCCTCAACCCTTACCCTTCCCTCATGGTGCTACACCCCCTGCCACACACCTTTTTGGTGGCTCGCAGGGTACTTATGTAGATGTAGATGTAGAACACATGGTTAAGACCCCAAAAAAGGCGTAGGTATACATTGAAAATGCCAGGTGACACAGAAAGGTATCAGTTAGATTATATTATGGTTAGGCACAGGTTTAGGAACAGTGTGATAAATTCGCACAGTTTCCAAGGAGCGGATGCGGACTCTGACCACAATTTAGTTGTTATGAAATGTAACGTCCGCTTCGTGAAGATAAGGTAGGGGCACAGTAATCAACCCGAAGGTCGGTTTTGTAGGTTAAGGGTGAGTTCACCCAGTACTAAGCCTGACGGCGTGTAAAATTCACTCATCAGGGTAGGGGGGCCAGATCCTTTCCCTGTACCGGTTATGGTTATCCAGGAAGATCTGGTACCCGAGCTTGGGTGGAGCTGCAGGTGCCCAGTGTGCCTTGCTCGGGAATTGAAACCATGCTCTCCGGTCAGTAGTCCAACGCTCCACCGACTACCGTGACCCACATTTATATGTATACATATATGTATATATATATATATGGAAACCATAACCGGCACAGGGAAAGGAACTGGCCCCCCTACCCTGATGTGTGGATATTCACACGCCGTCGGGCTTGGTACACGGGTGAGCTCTACCATCACCTACTAAACCGACCTTCGGGTTGATTACTGTGTTTATGGTTTATATATATATATATATATATAAACCATATAATATATATATATATGATTACTGTGTTTATGGTTTATATATATATATATATATATAAACCATATAATATATATATATATATATATATATATATATATATATATATATCCTCCGGTCAGTAGTCCAGCGCTCCACCGAGTGGACTACCGTGACCCACATTTATATGTATACATTCAAATACGAAGTCCCGCCATACGGCGCACAAATATTCATTCAAACATATAAATAGGTATAAGGAAAGGGGATAGGAAAACACATAAAAGGCGGATACAGGACATGTGGGGAAGGCGGTTTTTGAGCAGATCACGAAAGTAAAAATATTTCCTTAGCCGGGATTTGAACAACGGACCCTCCACTTGGCGGGCGGACGTGCTACCAACTACACCACCAAGGACACCTAATTTACTCTGAGATCTGCGATGTTTTAAGACGCCCAAGTGCTCTTGTGTTCGCCTTTTATGTGTTTTCCTATCCCTTTCCTTATATCTATTTATATGTTTGAATGAATACATATATATATATATATATATATATATATATATATATATATATATATATATATATATATATATATAAAACCATAAACACAGTAATCAACCCGAAGGTTGGTTTAGTAGGTGACGGTAGAGCTCACCCATGTACCAAGCCCGACGGCGTGTGAATATTCACACATCAGGGTAGGGGGGCCAGTTCCTTTCCCTGTGCCGGTTATGGTTTCCCAGGAAGACCTGGTACCCGAAAAATCAACTAGCTTGGGTGGAGCTGCAGGTGCCCAGAGTGCCTTGCCCGGGAATCGAACCCGGGACCCTCCGGTCAGTAGTCCAACGGTCTACCCACTAGACCACCACGACCCGCATATATATATATATATATATATATATATATATATATATATATATATATATATATATATATATATATGCAAATATTCAAACCTTTTATGGAATTTCGATACAATTAACCTTTAATTGGAACATAAAACATATTCTTAGCTTCATATATAGTAATTAAATGCTTTCAAGCACCAAATAAGCCACTCCCCAGATTTTAAATTATTTTAATTGAATTCTATACTCTAATTCGAGGTATTGTGAGTTAGAACCCCTTGATAATATCTCCTAATGGCGAGAAAATGACGACGAGACTCCAGAAATGTTTCAGGAATAAATATCCGTGTTAAATGAATATTTTACATTACAAAATATTGAAAATAACAGCAAAACGTAACCAAAAAACACAGATGACCACATAGGGTCGAACAAGCCGGAAAATAGTATCTCACCGTCCAAGCCTGAGCATATTTACCTTTACATCAATTCGTACTTGTTACTGTCAGCTGGAAAGTGGATAGCATACACCCTTAGTTGTCATCACGCGACTATAAAGCAGATTTTTCCATCACGCTGCGAGAATTTATAAGACACAATCTAGATCGATCTACTGTTTTTTGACATTAACATGATGTTGTTTTCCGGAATACCTTTTCAATAGGATAAAATATAGAATATTTTTCCACTGAACGTAATCTGTTAACCACTTTCATTCGACTTTGGTAATTGTACGATTTAAGAAGTTCATTCTATTTTTGGCCTTTCAATATTGGCCGTACAAAACCGAGGGCACCGATGGGAAAAACTGTATTTTAAACTTATTTTCAGGTTCATAACATTTTCATTCTGGGGAAGGTCAGGTGTAGTATTCCGTCCACTTAATATCTATTTAATGCGCTTAATTGAGAATAATCCTCCGAAATTGAAAAGCATGTAATTGTGCAGATTTCTACACTGCAATGTCATTCGTATTACGGTTGAATTGAAAAAATCTATCGATATGAGTATTAAAGGGAGAATAAAAGCCATAATTTTAATTTATAAGGAGGTCATTATGAAAGCCACATGTTATACGGTAATAATTCGTTTGTGTCTGAGTTTTATCATGATAAAACATTCGGAAAAATTAAATCATTGACAAGCAAGATGATTTATTTGCAAATTTGCACTCGTACCGTACTGGAAAAAAAATAATTATTTTAAAAATCTCCCTCGTATAGAAAAATGTATGAAATTAAAGAAAAAGTAAATTAGAGAGAGAGGAATACACCATTAGCATTCGACGGGGCCACTTTTTTATCCGATTACGTATTTACCGTCCTCTTGTGCGGATTTTCTAGTATTAATTGGACTTGTTTTGGTTCTATTAACCAGAGAATCATTGGAAGTCTAATTATTCCGAAGAACGTCAAGATCTCTTGTAAGGTGAGCCAATGCTCGACCGAGTCTCAACACCCCTCATTCTTTTATGCTAGCTCAAATAAAATGTGTTTTTATTACCAGTAGTTTTCCTGGTAACATTTGTTAGTATGCACAAGCATAAGATGCTGCGGAGATTTTTCTCTCCCATTCTAATGCCAACTTCTTTCCTCATCTAAACAAAACCCCGTAGACCACAACTAGGGCGCGTGGTGAGTAGCAGTAGGGCACAAGTCATACGTGCACAAAATGTATTGAGATGTGGTTTATTCATTACGAATACTTGGTTTAAAGCCCCCAATGAACGTAGGAATGCGTGGAAAATCCCCGGTGATTCGGGAAGATATCAGTCAGACTATATTATGGTTGTGGATTTAGGTCATAATTTAACACTGCTGAAGAGTATTCAAGCGGATTAAAACTGGGAAGACAGATAAGGAAATGGATTTATAAAATTATTTACAGGAATGACTTAATTTTCAGCGACTGGAAGGGCTACAGGTGTATGCTGCCCTTATTAATACATGCTCGAATTGTAGTTTGGCTAGTTACAATTCAGATAACTAATAGTATAAAGGACATTTTCTAAGAATTAAAAAAACATAAATTAATATTTTAAATTAAGAATTGACTGGGAAGAGGGGAAGAATCACAGAATGGGCAAAAATTTGTAGAAACTGGAATTCAGAAATTTTAACTGAGGTTATAGACACCGTGTAAGGAGGTGTTAAAATCTAAGTTAAACTGCTAACAGGTCATGAGATTGATTGGACAATATGTTGGCGGAAAAGGTTTTAGAATCGTAAACGCAGCCTATACATAGTATTTGGATTAGAAGGTCACACCTGGCTCGGCTTCATAATATCGCTAGGAAGGCAAAATTAAACAGCGTCTCCGTTCGTCAAAATCACTTGGTCGCCAGGGAGAAGGGGAGTGGATGTGGAGCAGGAGGAGGAGGGACGGGAGGGGGCGTTGGAGCTCGATGTGCGGAGATGTGGTGGAGGGGGTGGAGGCGTCGGGGGAGGGGGGAGAGGGGTGGGGGGGAGCGGAAGTAGGAATGGGAAGGAGGAGGCGGCGGGTTAGGGAGGAATAACAAGAGCGTAACAGCGAACAGTTGTCTCCCGCGTCATCCTTCCCATTTAAAATACGAGGCACCCTTTAAATGTAAAGGGTCCGGGAGGAGGGATTGCGTCGTCGGGGGGAGGAGGGGGCGAAGGGGGAGCAGGAGGGGGGTGAGGAAGAGGGAAGAGGGTGGGTGGAGAGAGGGCGGTCGCCCTTCCTCGGGCATTTCATCAACAGCAAAAGGGGCGAATATCCCATTGTTCCCTCCCGCGAGGAAAGGGAGGCCGGAGCGGGATGTTTATTTTGCGGGAAGGGGCGGGGTGTGGAGGAGGCCGGGGGTGGAGGAGGTCGGGGGTGAAGGATGGCGGGGGTGAAGGATGGCGGGGGTGAAGGGTGGCGGGGTGGCGTTGGGCGCGGAGGAGGAAACGCTTAAGACAGAAAGGGAAATAGAAAATCCCGAAGACAATTTCCTCGGGTGCCATGCGCCGAGAGGGGAAGAGGATTTCCCCTCGCCCCCCCTCCTTTCATCCCCTGCACGCGGGGGAGGGCCACGCGCTGAAGGATCGCGCAGCGCGCTCGTCACATTTTCACTTTGCGATTCTTCCTCCTTTCCCCGGTGGAGTAGTGCAACGCGGGGGTGTCGGAGGGGGAGAGGGGTGGGCGGCCATTAAAGAGGTGGGGTTTTCACGTTCGGGTGAGACGGGAGCTCCGTGGCGTGATTTGATGGATTATGGAGGCGCGGCGCCGGGAGGGGATGAGGGAGGGAACACCACTCTGCGGAGGGTGCAGAAATGTCGAGGGTGGGCGTGGGAGGGGCGAGAGAAAGGAGGGTGCCGTTTTAGAATGGAGAGAGTGGTGAAGCCTCCCACGGTGACCACCAGCCGACACAGGAAACGCATCATACCACATTTTATTCTCATTTAGTTGGGCATCCGAAATTTTTCTGACCTACTACTACATCATCTAGCATAAAGGTGGCGACCATCCACCTCACACAAGGAATCAAGGCAGCCAAAGGGTAAGGCAAAGAACAGGAGCGATCAAAAAATGGCATGATATCTTTGTCCGTTAAAAAAATAAGAATTCGATGATAAAGAGAACAACATGGGTAACCTTTTGTGCGGGTTTACACTTGAACTTTAAACTCGATCCTAACATTAAATCAAATAAAATTTTTCCTACACAATCTAATATGACTTGGATATCACCTCAATTTTTCGTAAAGTTTTTAGATAAAGGAAACAAATGTCAAAATTTCGCGCAAGAGAAACAAAAATAAAAAAATCATAAATCAGGCCCATGCACCTATCCAACGGTTTAAAAAAATATATATTGTTGGTCAGCTGGAGTTAAAATAACAATATGTATTTCAATGTTAGCAAAATTATAAATTTTCTTTACAGGTAAGTGTCATTGAGATATTGAAAGAAAATGCATGCCATAAATTCCTAGTAGTATTTTTTTTATGGGAGGCGACCGACAGCTGAGGTTATTTGCGCCATTTGGGATGGATAGGAATGGAGGAGGAGTGGAGAGAAGCCCAGCGTCGCCATTAGCCTACTCTTGTCGAAAGGCGCCAAGGGGTCCGCAGTTTAACGCCCCATCCGACACGGACGTCGTACTCACTCAAAGTGCCCTCAACAAAGCACCTCAAGTAGGGATCGGGATACCACTGAAAAATATTTCTTGTCTCCAGGATTTCAACTCGGGAAGCCTGTACGTTAGTCACCGCACCATCCCGATCCCTCTATGAAGTCCGACAAGAATAAATACTGTGTTCTAAAAATTAGGAAATTATTAAAATACATTTAACTATAATAAAAGTAAGTCAATAGCGCTCCAAAGACAACTCCCTTTCAAATTCCAGAACAGGACAGTTGCAGCAAGCGCAAAGCACACCTTATTACCAGGGACCTTACTTCATTCTATAGCGATCAGAGGCCATTTATGATATTTCATTTGGGAAGAGGTCGGACCCGGGTTTTATAATTAGTAAGTATTAATTATAAGCACCGGCTTTTAGAAAACTCTGCCTCATCTGCTATACTCTTAGAGCATCCTTTCCATCTATTAACAAATGTCCTTTCACCGCCACGAACACCAGAAACTCTCCCATAACGGCCTTCGTGATAACTCTTAATTTTCAACAGTAAATGATCAAATGTACCAGCTTATATTGAGTGAATGAAACAATGGAGTTCTGAATCACCCAAAGTAGGCTTCCATAAAAAAATGTAACATTAAGAAAAGAAAACAGTCTGAATGGGTATGCTTGACGATCTACAAATATAGAAGCAGCGCATTCTGCATGTCTGCACACGATAAAATGTATAAGAAAGGAGCACCAAATAATGGATAAAATCATCTCGAGTGCATTTTAAGCAAGAAATTGTTTTCTCAAGTTTTCAATGGAACTCAACGCGTGCAAAAGGCTTCAACCATTGCGAGTATCCTTGCATTCAAACTTTTCATATTAAAAGCAACAATATGGGTACATGTCTGCAGGATTTCTGGAAACTCTCTGGGGGAATAGAATGCATAAACGAGCAAGACAAAAAACGCCAAGATTATGCAGGAAAGTTTTTCATTTAAGTCCGACCCAGATGTGCCGCTACATAAAATATTGCCTGACCTACCTTCCATTTGTTTTAGACCAGATAAAAAACGCCCCTTTTTCAGAATTGCTGTATCCCTATCTATCTCTCTCTCTCTCTCTCCCTCCCCATTGTATTAAATTGAATTCGAGTTTTTATATCGAAAAACAAAAGCAAACGTCCGCACGCTTGCTTTTCGTCTCTGCACGGGCTCCACGGTGTCCCTTCTTCATTCCGCGCGGATTGCTCCAAAGGGAGATCCCGCACACAGCGCCTGCAACGACATAGAGGGGGCGGAGGGAGAGAGAAGAGGGGGAGGGAGAGGCAGTCGCGCCTCGCCTCTCATCCACTCACGTGACGACAATTGTTACACGCCTTTCATCGTCATTCGCTTCATAGTTCGAATCGAAAGATATAAATCTGGAACTATGATAGTAACTGATGGATACACATCTGTATCAATAACTGAATGCCGAATTGGATCGCGCAAAGTGTAGAGGAGCTACATTAGTAAAACGTTGTCATGGTAAACTTAGTAGCGTATCCAAAATATTAGAGCAGCTAGGTAGGTATTCACCCAATGGAGCGAAGGTTGAATTGCAGATTGAATCTCTTTCATATGAATTGGAAGGACGTCCCTTTAGCAGTGATGTTGGAAATGTATTATTAATCCAATCGTACTACGGTAGGCGATATCTTGTCAGGAAAACTAGAGAGATTAAGTGCATAGATGTAGATAGATTTAAGATGCTATTTTACCCACGAGCGATAAGGGATCAGAATAACATTGTCCGACTGCGGTAGGGGTAACAATATTCGGATCAACATTAGTCTGGAGTGTATGCACTCCCTGTCACACACCCTAGAGGCGGCAATCCTGCAGTGTACTAAAAAATTCAAAATAGGTGGTAGTAGACAAGTGGGTGGAGTGCTTGGTTGATTAAGTGGGGCAGTGGTCCGATGGCCGATGATTTTGGACAGACTCAGCTCCCACTAACCTGTTATTTCTAAAACAAATTCGAGGAACTGCGGGAGATGCCGCAACAGCAACTTTTAACGGAGTCATCCGCTACGTGTAGCATTACGATGCAACAATTCCGGTCAAGGCGAATGATTTTTACACTCTGAAACTGTTATTTCTAATATAAATCTGCTGTTTGCGGCCCATTGATAAAACTGGATAAGAACCGCTATGACCTATGGAGTGTGTAAAGGCCCTCAAAGATAATTTATCATTGTCCGCATGGTCCACTGATAATAATTGGCTGGGGAGCACCATAAGTACTCAGAAAAGATATCCTTAAATTCCTAAATTAGACGTTTCGGTGGAATAGAAATCATAATATGGCGTATTAGAAGGATGGAAGAGCCCTTCTCGGGAAAGCATAACTAAATAATAAGTATATTTTTTCCATTGAATGACCAAAAAAGACAAATTTGTTAGCTTTTGTCACGCGTGTAGTTGGATAGGGAGCAGCTAAGGTGACACTGCATCTGCAAAATGCATTACTCTGGCGTCGGAGAGACATTAAAAAAATAAATATAGTCGGAAACTACAGGGAATACAACCTGTATTTTATCATTTAGTAGAGAAGACTCTAAGGTACATGTGTGTGCTTATGCAGTTATTTGCCTATTTTTCTCTAATAATTCAAATTTCACTGTGAACATGGTATGCTTAACTATGAACCGATTTCGTAAATAATTTTCAAAGATGATGTAGACATTAATTGCCAATCTTTGCGCAGAGAGAAAATGGAAAAGTAATTTTTTTCGTTCCGCTTTATTGCATACATTTCCCTCTGTCTCAGTCCTACATTGTTGCTTCGGATATGCGTGCTCCCCTGTTCCGTATGCGCTAAAAATTACTCATTCACAAGGACTATCTGATTTCGTTACTTACATACGTATGCTAGCTAGTTCATAGCTCATTGTATAAGACTCATTTATGATAGTCATTTTTCTCATTAAGCACAAAAAAATGACCAAATCCGCGTCGTGGATTTCTTTCAAAGATTTATCGGTGCATCGGATCGGCTTTCAGGATCCATTCATTTCTCTCCCTAGTCTTTTTTTTAACGAAAAACACTCCACAATCATTTCGTAGTCACCGATTTAATATTCATTAGCCTTAGGCACCGATTCATACTGAAATAAAACATAAAAACTAGGTTATTCCGCTCAAATTACTCCCATCCTTTATGAATACGAATAATCAAGCGTGTGCTACACATCATTAGCCTGCCATGGTTATCTCTGAAGTACTCATTCATTCCCTTCATCTTCAGTGACCGCGACATATGGAGCCACGGGAGGAAATTAGAGAAAAACAAATGAGGCGGGTGTCTGGCGCAGGGCGTGATGGTCCACGGGGGGTAGGGGATGGGGAAGGGGGGACTCGAGGGAGAGGAGGACACTAGAATTTGCGGTCGGCAGATGTAGGCTTGTGCGTTAAGGTTTCATTTACGGATTCGATTCCTTGCCACGACTACACGAATTCTGAATGTTCGTTCTTGCAATATTGGCTTACAAACTAACAGCGGGATTTGACCGACGGAAAATGGTTTGACGCTGTCTGTGTTACTGACAAAGCTCATAATGCAACTGGGTTTAAATTTGGAAAATGCCCATGAATTTTGTGTGCAATTGCACGAAAAGCTTATAAGGAAAACGTTCAGAGAATGAATGCTCCTCATGAGCAGCCGTGCAAATATTATTTTCTTTCAATATCTCTATTAAGTACTTGGTAATACACACACACGCACGATATTTGTTTTGGAATAAAAACTGTAAAGATTTTCCTCCAAAATTCCAGCAGCTGGAAGTGGAGAATAATACATTCAGGTTCTCATATAACAAACCCACATAAGCTCTCATAAAAATCTGATACTGAACTTTCATAGCGAATGCACAGCACTCAACCTGACGAACCACCCTAATAGAAAAAAAAATTCAATCCCCAGACTTTAATCTCTACTGTTTTTCTGAAGTGTGCACACAGGCATAAAGACATAGGCGCCTGCAGACAAGTCGAAACAACAGAAATTTTATGTCAGGTGCTCCAGGTATTCCTAAACAGTAATGCACCATTTATTTCATCAGCCACGTAACGATGACACCCAAAAATAAAAGGAGTGACGTTTTAGTCCGACCAATCTGCGTTAGAAGTTGCTGGACACCGACGCTGGACCTGCTGGCAAAATACTTTTCTAAAAGACCCCATGGGTCTAAATTCGTCGACTCCTCCACTAAGTAGCAACGCCCCTGGGAGTGAACTCTGGATGCGGAATGGGTGTGAGGGGGGAGTGGTGGTGCGGACGGCGACGCCCGCGTCGATCTCCCCTCGGAGCCACACTCCGCGGGGGATGATGGGCCAAGGCGAAATGGGGAGAAGAAAGGCGAGGAAATTTGAAACTGCCACTTTGGGTATTCCCAGCTAAGTCCGCAACTGGAAGCAAAGTCTAACACAGGCTTCTCATGTAAATCATACGAATATGGCGATTTGAACAATTTACAATTAGAGTTGACGATAAAAAACACTTTGTATTTTCGCAGGGTCTGTCACACGATTAAAGAACCAATCGGTTAACGCTACCGACGTATAGCAAAGATAATAGCACGTGAAACTGTGGAGGAGATCGAGGTTGGAATAAAACTGCTAGCACTGGACGCAGATCTCATACGTCTGGCCCATGTTGTCAGTTTTTGTAAAATCAAAACATCTTCTCAAATCACGTTTCATCGTTGATTCCATCAATTTTGGTTAGATTGGAAAAAAGTGCAATGTTTCTTTTAAATAAGTGAAATTGAACATCGAATTTCTACCTCCCTTCCGCATGATTTTTGATTTGAATTGATTACCGAATGACTTTGCTATGATTTCCATTGCTAAAATAAAGTATTCTAAGTGACATTAGGCTGACTTAAGTCATTATTGTGAATTAAGACCAGAGTAACTTTATCTGAGCTATACCTCACTGTTATAATTTCGTGTGAAAACGAATTGTGGCTCAGAGAAAGGAAATGGACCCCTTATCAAGAATGTTTTAATTTCATGTACCTTAAAACAATGCGGCATGAGATCTATCCTCAGCTTACGCAAAAAACCAACATTCTGACTGATGAATGTATTGAATATTAAAATTGGTGAAAACAGAATAAACGCAATTATTGGGACGACTTATTCAATTTTCCCCTGATGCTGCCGTCTCCACTGCCAATATTTAAAACTTTGGAATTCGTTTCATTCTGAAGACGATGACGCAGTCAGCAATGGAATCGCCGATTATCTGTAAGATATTCAAAATCCTCGACTGTTTAAACTATATTGGTGTGATTTAACACTTTAATGTAAAAACGCAGCAAAATGACCACATTGAAAAAATGCTGGCATTGAGTGCTTCTTGAATAATCATCAAATCCTTTCCTTCTTACTTTCGGACCCTTTTGTGAATTTTGCCAAATCCCAAACGAATTGGCAGAAATATTTACCCTAATTACATAAATACCTCTTGTTATTCTTAGAGGTTTCCCATGAATGCAATATTAAATACATCTGCATAGAGCGCTTTGAAAATTGCACACTATAGACTCAATGAGAGGAATTAAACCTTACTCCATTAATATTTTTCACATCATTTTTATGTGCTGATAACTTGTCATTGGTAAAAAAGTCAAGATATCACCATATTATAAGACTTGTCAAGCCTGTTCAAATAAGCTTCATTTGATGACAACTGATTTCCAAAGATTTATTTAATTTAATTCTGACATTTTTTGCTGGAAAAATCCGATATACTTCATCTAGTTTCCGTCATATCTGGCATATAACTTTGTCTCGCAAAAAATGCACAAGTGGGTGATTACACGGCGAGTAAAGAGAAAATGATTCCTCAGATGATGAGAAAACTATTTATCCCAGCACGCACACATTGCTCTCTTTCTCTCTCTCCCTACATGTGCATGCCAATGAATGGGCAACCAATGGAAACTTCATTAGGATTCATTTATTCGAAAATTACCCCATAAAATGGGGCAGATAACGTCACCCGACAAAAAAATAACGACCGAGGGATGACATACAAACGATTTTTTTGGATTTCTCATTCCCAGTTTCTCGGCAAGTAACTTGCAAAATAAAGAGTATTTGCATACCCAGAATTTGCAATCGTGCTCACATATTTCCTTTCATGAAAAGTTTTGGGTTAATATCCTTCCTATTCCTTTCCAAAGAAACGTACATAATTAGTGCAGTCGCATGCCAATTAAAAATATAGAATGATTAACCCCGAGGAAAATGAAGACATGATAACTATGACAATTTTCCCAAAATCATTCCCTGATACAATAATGGAAACGGAGCCATAAAACACCACAAAGGCACACCAATGGAATATTTCAACTTGATCAATTGCTCAGAGAGCATAAATATCGATTAAAGATCTCATAATTTCTTAAAAACTGAATTCAACAAGTCTTTTATTTCGGCAGAGCATCCTCAATTTCAAGTAAGTTTCTTACAATTTCAAATGTTTTTCATCAAAGCTGAAAGATATGATTTATCTATGATTTCCAGTATTTTTTTATATTCTAGAGAGTCGATTGGCATTTAGAGATAGAACAGAGTTAAGAAAGTCACTTCGCTTAGGTTTTACATTTTTACGAAATTCGCACAAGGTTGAGTCTTCAACCAGCATATCATCCGTGCTGGGGTGGTGTTCCGACATGTCATTACATTCTGACAGAGCAGAAAAGATTCACTATACTCCACTTTCCTTCCTATCTATTCCCTCCTTATGCTATCCTCTTGCTGCATCACTACGGTAACGAAAGCGGAGGGCAGGAAAACGCACACGATTCCCAGACTTCCCGAGCTTTTATGGGGGGTTGATGGGACATCTACAGGCAGCCGCCGCGAGTTGGAGCGCCACTCCTTCCCCTTGCGCCCGTGGCCCGAACTACTAGGCCCTCTCCTCCCTCGATGTCTTTCCCTCGGAGTGGGTCACACCCTAGCCAATCGCGCGACACCTGGAGCAGCAAGCAACCCGCAACCCCTAGAACACGGGCCTAGGAGTCCTTGCGTGGGTAATATCGTAAAGGGGGCTACTACCCCATGGTAATTAAACTGATCCCACGATATCCCTTTCCTTTGAGCCAACACTTTTATACACACATTCAAACACAAAAACCCGCCACGTAGTGAACACATATTCATTCACATGGAAATAGAGAAAAAGGCAAAGGGAAGATATAATTTCTGATGCACACTTGCATTTAATTATAGGAAACAAGAAAAAGACTTACAAAACGCAAACACAGTTCAATTCGGTGGTCCCAGCCACCTTTATCAGGGTACAAGGAGTCACTCTTGACTCCTCTGCAACTCGTATTATGTGTGGTGGGATTTTACACTCCCAAAGTTTTCACTTGCCTTTGGAAATACCTTTCAACATAAAGTTGAATTAAGTACTGATTGTCGAATTTGAAAAATTGAGTATTCTCGAATTTCTTAAGTTCTTAATCAAATAAACATATTGACGCATTTAATTAGGAGCGAGCATGCTTTCAGGTACAACAGATGGAGAGGACTGAAACCGCAAAAATAAATGCCATGGAGTAATTAATATGATATCACAACAAGCTCTATCTCATTTCCACATGTGAATACATATTTTATGAAGTTTCTCCCGCCTATTCAAATCCACCCTCAGGCTAAAAAATAATTAGTACCGAGGTGGCTTTGAACTAAAATTTACGAACAAGGATAGTTGTCAGATTTTGCTAAAAACGAACCAGACAACGTAGTGGCTCTCCACCAAGCCATTCAGGTAGCTAGCTGCCTTTCACCCTCGCACATTTTTAATCTCGCGTTGAATTGATCCGGCACCGCATAATTTCGTGTGCGAATATCCTCCCAGGGTCCCGGCGAGGGGGCAACGGAGGATGTGCGGGCGAAATGGGAATGGCGGGGATGGAGAGGCGGAGAGTGGGGCTTTCTTCTTTATTCCGGCGGTCCGTGAGCTATGTGCCAAGTCGATTACATCCTCTGCCGCACCCCACCCTCACCCCGCGGCGTTCCTCTGGAGGGAGGGAGATGGCGCGCGGGCGGGTCGCCGCGCTCTGCACCAAACCCGCCCTTCTCACTTTCATCATCCCATCCTCCCTGCGAAGAGTTGGAAGCGCCTCCCCCCGACCCCTCGAAAAAGGTGCATAAATTCCGAGAGGAATTCGTAATGTCCCTCCGCGCGTTGGATGACGGCGACGGAGCGGATGAGACGCGAGGGAAAGGAGGGGGTGTGCGGGCGAAACATTTCCCCAAGAGGACGTTCGAGAAAGGAGAGCACATCCAAAGGGGGGTGGTGACCCTTTTGGCGAATGAAGGCGCGCGCGAGGGAAGGCAGTAATAGATCGAGGGTTGGTGTGGAGGATGAAGGCGGTCGGGATATTGGAGGCGGTAAGACGAGGAGATGGGGGGGGAGCTAAGGAGTGGTGGGGGGAGCAAAGGGTGGGGGGGGGGCGATGAGGAAATTTGGAGGGATACGAGTCTCAGGGTTATGCGCTGGAGGTGCCCTTGGAAGGGAAATGGAGGGTGGGTCAGGGGTGGAAAGGACTAGGATTATGGATGCGATATAAAGGAGACCTTGCGTCCTCCCGCATTCCCTGCCCTATCCGCCATCTTATCAGGCGCCCCCCCCCGTTCTCCCCCTAAGGCCACCACCGCAACCCATTCCTAGGCGATCCACCCGCCCCTTTCCCCTCCAATCACCCTCCCCTCCGCTGCAAACATACTATATCCATCCCCCTGTGGCCCCACCGCGTAGGGTTGCATCCCCTTCACTTGCCCCGTCCACCACAGTCAGGACCCACGCCAACTCTCGAAATATTTCACATGAGCCAATGAAGTGAGCGTATCCGTCGTGCATTGGACACCACGCACTCCTCTGTAAATGCATAATTTCCACTGCTCTTCGATCACGGAGAAGAATATACTCCCCACCAATGCGGTTCACTTGGCAGGTCGGGCTTCGATAAAAAATACGGAGAAAATGGAATTTAGGGGAACTGAAATGCGCAAACGTTCCATAAATCATGATGATGATCATCATGATTTGGTTAATTGGTCAGAATGTAAAATTTTACAAAACAAATCCTATAAATTTTATCAATTTTATAACTTTTGATGAACCTCTGATCATAAAAACGAAGACAGAATTAAAAATCTGACCAAAGAACCACGGAGTAAATGTTCTCACATGTAATGCCAAAATATTTTTTAAAAACCTATCACCGTGGAGCAATTATAATTTGGCCATAAAAATTAATACACGCTTTTTTAATAATAGTGCATGTAAATATGAGGTAAAAAGAAATAGCAACAAACTAAGAATAGAAATACGAGTTTTTATGCCAGACTAGCGGATTATTAAGTTTTACTTATGAGGTTAGCCCAGCGATTGTTGTTATTGGTAAATGCTTTAAGAATATGAGAATTAAATTAGATGAATTTAACTCACATTAATCATGTGAACCTTCAACTAAAGTGGAGGGGTACATGCTTGTGAAAGTTGACAAAATTTACGAAAAAGCTAAGTTTTACGGAATAATAGAAATTTTTACGGAACATCATGGCTTGAAGAAAAGAAAACTGATGATTTGATAACTAGACTAAAAACTAAATATAATATTAAAATGAGCATTTGGTTGTAGTGTGGAATATAGTTGCGAGAACACAAGAATGTTGAAGAACACAATGGAAGGAATACATGGGCAGAGATGATATTGAGAAGCAGCGAGTTGAAAAGGAAAATATCTGGCGAGAGGAGGAAGAGGTCAAACACCAGTAGGCATGCAGTGACGTCTAGAGTCAAGAGTTGAAGAAGAGGGTGCCGCAGGGAACAGGCGCTTTTAATTCATTCCACGTTTTTTTAAAGGATGTTGCTAGGTTTTACGACACGACCCAAACTCCCTGTAATAAGCTACCTATATTTTATCCAAACGTATAACGTTATCGTTAAGCCATTTATTACTGTCACTGTTACATTCTCAAAGTGCCGTTAATTAGACTCCCTCCAACCATCAATATCTTATCCATTAGTAGAAGGTATTTTTTTATCTTTCATTCTGTTTTCGTATTTCTTATTCATTTTTTCCTTCATTTTTTCATACGCTGAATTCACCCCGAATTAAATAATTCATTCAGAGAGTATGGTTCAAAAGAAAAAGAAGAAATTATCGAATATTTAAGGGGGATCAAGAAATTTTTCAGAGAAAGAATACCGCAGGAGTGAGTTCCTTTCGTTAAAAATTGAAGATGATCATAAAGTATACCACCGCACTGCTTACCCATTTACGACGAGGTGTGGAGAGATACGTGGATGCGATGGGAAATCCTTGAAAATGTTCGAGCCGTGGAGAAAAAAAACGATGGATAGAGCCTACTCCGGGGATATGGGAGCCTCTCTACGACGGGAACGCGAAATTTCGACTTGATACATGACATAAAGATTTAGGAGGACTCTGTACACACAGACCAGGGAGGCAGTCATCCCGCTCCCCCGTGTTTACTGCGCTCCCTTCCGAAAAGCGCTTTAGATCACTTGTGCATGTTTGAAGGAGTTTCTTCATCAAGTGAAGCTACCTCTTCACGAAGTTTTCAAAACCGCCGTTCAATGACGAAGTATAGCCTTCCTTAGATTTTAAATTTCAGAACAGGTAATTTCGACACCATCATACATTAAAATGAAGATGAGCTACAGAAGTACATCGCAAAGGACAATGTTGGAACCGTTTCCTAAAATATGTGCATTCGCGTGCTTATTCGCAGAGACACATCTACTCGAAGAATTTTTCAAAAAAGTATCTGCTTTGCTTATCTAGGAGGTAAAAACATGCTCAACAAAGAAAAAAAATACATTATACTGATTATACATTGATACATATACCTGGTAAAAAATGGGCGTTGCAAACAGTGTGGATTGCATACTTATGAAATAAAATTTTGAAATTATTAACTATATTATGGGCATCAACTTTCAACTCTAGATGCAACTCTAACAGTTATTTTTTTCCAAACCGTGGGTTATTTATTGTAATGCTACATAAGGAAGAAGTAGAAGACTCGTAGAAATAAAATACAAAATATCTACCACTACGTCTGCAATTAATATCGCTTGATCAACGATAGCAGCTCTCCCCTCATCATGATTCAAACTGTTTTAACATATTTTGAGGATGGAATACTTCATTTTATATTTCAAATCTATTAATCTTTAACATTATTTAATTAGCAAACCTCTCAAATCGGTCGGATGGAAAAAATCTCTTTTTATTAAGTATAAAATGCTTTCAACTGGAAAATAAACCAATATACAACATTGATTTCATTATTTTCATATGATATTTTCGTCAAAGGAGTACGTATCTAGCAAACGTATGAATATCAATATTGAAAATTTTAATAGTTTCAATATTAATCACGGAAATAAGTTTTTAAATAGAGAGGGCTATTTTATAAGTATGTCACAGATCGCAAACGAATGAAACATTAACAGATTACGGATTCATTAAAAAATTCACAAAAAAATATACGCCAGATAAAGACCACTTGCAAATAAAACTAAGAAATTCAACCACAAACTGTAAAGAGTGGCAGAGCTATATAAATACACCATTACTAGTAATGAGATACGGGCTGAAATAACGAGAGAGAAAAGGTGAAAAGAGAGGGGAAACGGGAAAACATTCGGCGCTCATTTTCAATTCCCAACATTTTTATTTAAAATCCATCACTTTTCCGGTAGACTGCATCGGTAAGCCTTAAGCCTCAATATCTGCTGAATACGGCTGCTCGTCGGGGATTCGTGACTTTTTGACGTAACTAAAGATTTCATTCTAAAAAATATGACTCCGCATTTATTGGCAGTAGGGAGGTCCCTTTCCGAAGGACGCATTCTCCCACGCGGAAAGAAATTTCCGAGTAGAAAGCGTCCGATATGATATCGTGGGAGGAAGATGGAAGAATTCACACTTCCAGAGAGTCCGGAGTGTCCACCTTTGTCGAATGTCCCCGGAAACCTTTCCAAGATGCCATCTGTGATTGCCAAATCTCCTATGCCCACGGGGGAAATAAAATTCCGATCATTCTTGCGAGATTCCGCGCGAGAGGCGGTTTATGCAGCCATCAAGGCAAATACGGCGTCGAGTACGACGTTTGGCAATCCTTTATCTGCTCAGCAACTGAGCACGAAATCTAGAGAAAGACCGAGGGGATTGCCACGACCAACGAGAAATATCCGACAAGGCTGTGAGAGACAATTGGAATGAATATCGTGAAACTGAACGATAAAATTTAAAAAAAACCCGGTCCACAGACTGTTTCCATGTGATCCCACTTGTGCCTAAAAAATGTCCTCTGCGGAAACCTGAAATTCAAGGATACCAAAATTGGCTTTTGAGCGGATGTATTCTTCTGAGTATTATCACCGTAAACAGCTGTCAGCATTTCAGTAATTTCTTGATAACTTTTACCACACTGCACCAATAACTTGATGCTTACTCGTTGCTTCGTAGTTTAGTCAATTTCCATTTACCACAAACAGAAAACACAAGGACAAGAGAAACTAACATTACTGGCACCTTACGCACAGCTCAACGATCCGCCAAGCACGGACGGCTCATTGTATCTCAGGCAACTGGCGTCGCTGGCGGGCGGAGATATAGTCCGCGTCATGGCCACCAGATTGTACCGGTTCACGTATTTATTGGACAGACCTCGTACGGAAGTTTCGAGTAAGAAGACGTCTGAATCTGCCACATTGTGCACCACAAGGCCTTAGTGTCGATGTGCAGAAGATAAGGCAGAAATGAATTGCATGCAATATCTATCGAAGGGAAAGTGATAGAAAGCGGCTATCACACACATGCTGTCATGTGCCGAAGTTCAATATTAGAACGTCTTCCACGTAAAATATTCACTCCTGAATATTATTTCAAAGACGATCATAGATAGGCTCGCAGCATCGATGAAATAGACGGCGTTAGTGTCGCCAACTAATTTTGTTTTTTTCGACTACACCTATAGTTCTATCCGGATGAGGATGAAGAGTGATTTTTCATTTGAATATAAACTTTTATCACTTATTTTAACAATCGATTCAATTCCTCTACGCTGAGTCAAATCAATTAGATCAACCCCATAGACTAGATAGAAATGGATTGGTTTGTTGAGTCAGTCCTGTGTGTGCGCATGTAACTTAAGAGCCTCTAGGCGATGTGCCCATTTCGAACATGTAGTTTAACATAAATTTTCACCACAACACTAATAAGAGGTTTGGCTGGTGGGGTCAATAATTAACACTTAAAATTGAACCATAGATCATCCGATTATGAGCCATACACACTAGGATTCAACGCATTCAGGAGAAGGTAACAGAAAAAATAATACTACGATATTTTAAAAGTATTACGGAAGCCGAGATGAGACGCGAATAACTACCCTATTTCTAATCTGCCACCAAAATTTTTTTCTTCTCTCAAACATGGATGCATGTGTGAATATATGTATGTACACACACACAGCCACAAACGTTATATATACATATATATATACATATATATATATATATATATATATATATATATATATATATATATATATATATATATATATATAAATTCACTGATAAGTCATAACAAACACAGAAACCAAAACACAAAAGAGGAAAAACTCACTAGTTCTCGAATTTTCGGTGGTCCAACCACCTTTCTCAAGAGGAATTAGGAACAGAACAGAAAGAACAGAATTAGGAAGAGGAAGTTCTGTTCCTAATTCCTCTTGAGAAAGGTGGTTGGACCACCGAAAATTCGAGAACCAGTGAGTTTTTCCTCTTTTGTGTTTTGGTTTCTGTGTTTGTTATGACTTATCAGTGAATTTACATTACACGTTTGTGGGTTTTCCAAAAATGTGTATATATATATATATATATATATATTAGATATTCTACCGATTGAGGTAGGTTTCTCGATGGGCACAACTATCAAATAAACATTTTGTAACTCCAAAGTAAACCCAATCCAGCAACCTAATGTACATCAGGTCCCTCTTCATCTCTGTGTACTTCTTTCCTCCCTTCATCCCGTCCAACATCCCCATCCTGTTCCTGCCCTTTCCTCGTTTGCCTAACTTTCTCCCCTCTATTACCTTCTTCAACATCCCACTGCCGCTCAATACTCCTTTCATCCATTTTCCTTCCTCCATAGGATATCTCCTAACAAACCCCTCTCCTCACCCACCATCTCCAGTACTTCCTCATTTGTTTTCCTCTCGGTCTATTACAGCCTCCATTCTTCATTCTTCTCCACACCCACATTTCAAAATCCTCCAATCTACGTCTATCCTCCTGCTTCAGTGACCACGTTTCCGCACGGTACATACCTGTAGCTACGCTCCATATCAGAGTTTTTACGAGTCTTGTCTTAACATCCCTACTCATCGTCCCCGTCATCTTCTCCCTCCTCCTTGAGAAAGCCTCCTTGTCTAGCGCAATTCTTCTCCTTACATCCCTACCACTTTAACCGTATTGGTCAAAAACACTTCCGAGATATATAAGCTGTTCTACTTGCTCTATTTTTTCCCCGCCTATTTTAATATTTAGCTTAGCCTTTTTCTTTCTGGCAAGTCCAATAACCTTTGTTTTGTTAATATTGATTCTCATCCCATATTTATCGCACTGAACCTCCAATTCACTCAGCAATGCTACGCCTGGCTTGCTACGCTTTGGCTGACTGAGCAACTAATGCTTGGTCATCAGCAAACCTAACCGATTTGACGAATTCCCCTCCGACTTCCATTCCTATTTTCACTTCTTCCCATGCCTCTTTAATCATTTCCTCCACATATACGTTGAACAGCACCGGTGACAATGGGCAACCCTGCCTTACACCTCTTCCTAAGACTGCCCATCCGGACTCTCCGTTCCCCACTCGCACCTGAGCAGTCTGAGACATGTACAGGTTGCGGATCAGTCTCCTGTCCCTCCAATCCATTCCTATTTTCTGCAATACATGCATTAATTTTTCCCAATTCACTCTATCAAACGCTTTTTCGAAATCTACAAAACAGGCAAAAACGTCCCGATTGTATTCTATATTCCTCTCGACTAGTGATCTCATTACTGCAATGGCATCACGGCGTACATCTTCCTTTCCTAAACCCAAACTGATCATCCCTTGAATTATCATTTGCCTTACTCTCTATCCTTTGGTTGATGATCCTGAGAATAACTTTAGCTGCGAGGGATATCAAACTTATTGTTCTGTAATCCTCACATGATGTAGCCTTTGCCTTTTTTGGAATAGGAACTAACACCGATCTCACAAAATCTTCTGGCCAGATTCCTTCCTCATAGATACTACGAATCAGTCCATATAGAGTCTTCCTCTCACATTTTCCTAAACAATTCAACAGTTCCACAGGAATGCTGTCTACCCCCACGGCCATATTTGCTTTCGTCTCCTTTAATGCCCTTTCTATTTCATCGTCGAGTATGCCTGGACCTAAGCTATCTTCTTCTACGTCATGTTCCTTTTCTATGTCTAACCTTGTGGGCCTAAGTTCTTTACCATACAGTGTTTCTATATATTCCTTCCATCTCTCTTGGATTTTTTCTGGTTCAACTATTATCTTACCCCACTTATCTTTAACTGTTTGCTCAGATCTTGCCTTCTTACTTCCCGATAATAACTTTACCTTACTGTATAGAGCACAAATTTCACCCTTCTTCTGTAAACTTTTTATATCCCTGCATTGCATTTTCCACCATTCTTCTTTTGCTTTATTTGTGGCCCTTCTCAATTTATTGTTTAACTCTTCGTACTTCATAAATCCTAACTCTGTGTTTACATTCTTCCATCTTCTTCTCTCATCCATCTTTGCAATCATCTCAACCGTGACCCATGGTTTCCTTATTCTTTTCCCGTTAATGGTTCCTATAGTGTCTTTTGCGGCTTTCGATATCACTTCCTTGAGACAATCCCATTTTTCTTAAATAGTACTCAGCTCTTTACCGTCATCCATGATTTTCTCTACAGCCTGCTGATACTCCTTCCTTGTCAATGTATTTAATTCTTCTACATTCCATTTCCTAACCCGCCGCCTTATCCTTATCTTTTTGAAACGGACGTTACATTTCATAACAACTTAATTGTGGTCAGAGTTCGCATCCGCTCCCGGGAATCTGTGTTAAAACTTATCACACTGTTCCTAAAGCTGTGCCTAACCATAATATAACCTAGCTGATACCTTTTTGAGTCACTTGGCATTTTCCATGCATGCCTACGCCTTTTGTGGTGTCTAAACCATGTGTTGCTGACGATCAACCTCTGTTTCCTGCAAAACTTAATTGCTTTCTTCCCGCATTCATTCCTTGTGCCTAACCCATAATCCCCCACCTCATCATTATCTTTTCCTTCACCTACCGTCGCATTCCAATCCCCCATCACAATTAAATATTTCCCTGCAGGAACACACGCGATGATATCCTCTAGCTCATCGTACATTCTATCGACTTCTTCCTCGTTATGGTTGCTCGTTGGCATGTATACCTGAACATTGACCAAGTTCGTCGGCTTGGATTTAATCTCTACGTGTACGATTCTATCAGTTGCTTACTCTATGTTGACTACGCTTCTTCCTACCCTTTTATTTAATATTACGGTAACCGCTGGTTGGCTCTCGTCCCCGCCGCTGAATATTATTCTATAATTGTCTCTCCAGTAATCCCCGCTATCCTTCCATCTCACCTCGCAGAGACCTAAAACATCTATATTACCTATATATATATATTATTATTATTATTAGGTAATCTACCGGTTAAGGTAGGTTTTTGGATGGACACAACTATCAAATAAACATTTTGTGACTCCCCACCTAGCAAGCTAATCTATATCAGGTCCCTCTTCATCTCGGTGTACTTCTTTCCTCCCTTCATCCCGTCCAACATCCCTATCCTGTTCCTACCCTTACCTCGCTTGCCCAACATTCTCCCCTCTATTACCCTCTTCAACATTCCACTACCGCTCAATACGCCTTTCATCCATTTTTCCTGCCTCCATAGGATTTCTCTCAACAAACCCCTCTCCTCACCCACCATTTCCAGTACTTCCTCATTTGTTTTCCTTTCGGTCCATTTCACCTTTTCCATTCTT
>CM073769.1:140503263-140667380 GCA_037158775.1 Hetaerina titia
GTTAGTATGTATGTATGTATAAAATACATATATATTTTTTTATGCATGTATATAAAAATATGTACACATACTTTTAGAAAACCTTACCAAGATCATGCATGTATCATTCACGAAAGAAAAGGCGTTGGGAGGTAGCAGAATGCATAAGACAGCGAAATGGAACTTGCCCGATATTTCGTATAACATCCTCTTTTAGAGTCTTTCCAGACGCCATCAATTTTCACGTGGGGCTACTCCATATTAAAAAGTCCCCATTCCGCTGATATGAGATACGGCGCGCCTGAGATTAGAATGCTGATGAAGAAGCTGTTGAGATAAAGCCCTCTCTCTCCCCTCCCCGCTCAGTTTTGGAGTTTGAAAGAATTAAAACGTGAGATATTGGGAGTACTAGAACTATCGCGTGGAACCATTCCGGATTTTCCTACTAAACTACCGGTTTCCTCGAATATTTGGGTAAAGAGACTGAATTATTGAAGCGTGTTGTAATAAGTCAAGGCTACAATCAGTGTCTCACGAGGTTATACGCTCAACAGGCTACCTTCAGGATTACACACAATTCAGTCACAAGCACATTACAAGTAAAATGGAAATGAGAATTATATTGACATTTTAAAAATAAACTTTGAGGAAAAAAAGGTCTACTTACTACAAGGCCTAATAACCTATGGCCCCTGATTCGGTATTTGCAATACTACAATCTATTCAACTAATATAAATTGTTTTCTTTAGTTCAGCGACTGTTGATTTGCTCTTTTTCATTCCTTGGAACATGTTCACCGAATATAGCCTTCTGCTCTATTGTCATTAGCAATTCCGTATAACTGCAATCTGCGTTAATAATAGGAATGTTATAATTCTTGCGGTTGTCATATACTGCTTAAATTTACTTTTGCTCTACGGACGTGAGCAGACTATGTGGATTCGAATCATTCGAAAACGATCTCATTCTAGTTTCGATGATCATTTAGGAAGGATACTTGCTACGACTTGGTTTCACCAACAAGTGAAAACACTGAATATGGGTGATATCATTGGGAACCAAAAACATGGTTTTTTGTCCCAACCATGTATGCACTGGAAAATCCAAAAAGGAGAGCCCTTAACCTCGAGGAGCAACATAAAGAACGAATAGTGACAGTTTTTCAATGGATAAGATACTTTTATAATAATAATTTATTTTAATTATTTTATAATAATTTATAATTTATTTATTTTATAATAATAAGATTTTCTACTCGATAATTTATCTATTGGAAATTTCCATTTTTTTCTATTGTTCAAATTCCACCACATCACGCCTGAAACTAATCAATTCGTTCGAGGAGCAACATCTTCTCGGAAGACTGGAAATAGAAATTTATGGAAATAAGTCAATTTCTAATTAACTTAATACCCTAGATTTTGAGGTGAGCACTTGTCTGATGATATTCGTTAATTGAAGGAAATGCATTGAGATTAATTCATTTATTTCTTTTGACAAAATGCCTAAATTTTTCCAATGTTTACAAACGTACAATGTTTTGAATTTAAAATGAGAATTTAATTTTTCTGATTTATCGGAATTATCTTATTCCAGACTTCACGTAAGCAGTTTTACACAAGGCGCTCGGCGTTGACCCTTGTATTACAAGTAATTAATTTGGGATTGGCACGACATAATGGGCATAGTGCTGAGCTATTATCCTGAAGGTTCACGGTTTAAATCCTGGGTGATGCCTTGCACAATGTCGTTTAAAAGCCAACTGGCGAGATTTTCTGGTTAATACTAAAAAAATGGGCGAATAGATTTCAGTAGCATTGAGTCAATAGAAAACAGAGCCTAAACAAACCTTTTACTGATCAATTAGAGCCAAGAGATCCATTGTAGCTAACGCCAAAACTCTTCACTGGTCTCTGCTAACCATGTTAATTGCTTACACAATGGCTGAAAGATTATTCACGAAGCATGACATCACACGATGACGCGTGATTAACACGATCACGCCATTTCTTATTTTCCCCATCAACGGTATTTATTTGTCATTTCATCGAATTCTAGTCAAAGATAAAAATACTTTCTAGGCAGATAGAAAGTTATAACGGATACAACTATATTGGTTGCGACAAACTTAGTTGATCTCACCCATTTGAAACCAATGGGCATACTATATATACAGGATATCCCTTAGCGACTGTATTATTAGCCACAACACAATGGCATTAATGCTAGAGACTTTGATTTGATTTGAATTTTTTTCTTCCGAATTTATAAAGCACACATAGTTTACTTGGAATAAGGAAATGAATATGTGACGCACAGCCAGAGAGTGCATCAACTGTCCGCACTAAAGTATTCCCGAGAAGGGAAGAATGTGTCACGATTCTTGCTGGCACCGCCAACTTTGGAATGATCTTGAAGTTTATATCAGCTCGATTGTTAAGAACGTTGGCCAAAAGGAAAAAGAAATTTAAAGGTCTGAGATGAATCAGATCTCTTGTGCTAGTCTATATTATTTATCTAGAAGAAGAAACTCATCCAGTAGTAATTGTTAATGTCACGACTGTGAAAATAAATTTTTTTTAATTTGATCCAGCTTCACTTGGGATTGGGAATTTCTAACACATTTACGTAAAGGAGAATCAATAATACAAGTAAAATTGGACGATTTTCGGGAACGAACATTGATATACGCTATTCGATTCGAATCGCGATTGGACATAAAATCGAATCCGAACAAACAAGCAGATGAAACAATCGTGCTTCAGTTAATCTACGACGATCAAATTCTGATGCAAAAATTGCTATTGTGAACTCCACTCTGCGGAAGCCTTCACAACGATTTCTCAAGCACCAAATTAAAGTTCTGGTTTTGAAATTTTAATATCATTGCCATCTGGAGAAATATCTAATTAAAACCGGAAAAGTATATGTTTGTATAAAATGGTAAAAATCCAATAAAAAAACAAAATGAAAGCTTTTTCCTGCTGATAAAAATTCATTGTTCCGATGGTTTAACGATCAGGCCATGGAGTACTGAATTTTAATTCTCTAATGTTGTTTTCCAATTTCGTTCTGCCATTAGTTAGCCTATATTTTAGTTTATGGTTTTATTTATATTTTATTTATAGTTTTATTAGTATTATTAGCCTCTTTATCTGGCAAACACGACATCTACATGAACAACAACATGACATGAAAAGGATGGCGCTGTGTTTTTTAAGGCCGATGGATTTTTATTCTAGACCATTTACGTAGCGGAAGAGCTTATCTATAAGTAATTGTTAATGTTACGACTGTCAAAATAAAATTGTGCGCTATGGCTAGTAGGGTCGTAATAGAAAGTACCTATGGTGCGATGAAAGAAGTGATGCAATACCCACTAAATGGACCACAGTATAAGATATTTGATCGAGAAATATTTGAGCCAATGATTGAATTATATATGTAGATGAGACATTAAATGCTTAAAATAATATTTTGCTGCATAAAACTAAAAAAACAAGAAAAATCGGCCGATTATCAAGAAAAATTTAATACGTTACATTAACACTGTTAGTCTTTATTTTATTTTTCTCGTTAACCTGAAATTGTAGATCCTTTTGGGCTCGACCCAGAATCAATATCAGTCATAAATATATGGCCTAAAAATAAATATGAGATCCAAGTCCAGACCTGTCACGAAATCAACATTGGGGTTGCGCTTGAATAAAATATTGAATCGAATATTAGGTCATTAGTAATTTTCATCCAAGATTACACAAAACAGCAGAGCTTAATGGAATGAATGCAACATTATACAGATGATGTGACGGCGAGTGGGATGAAGTCTTTGGACTCGAGATGCAGCAGTGTTCCAGAGCTCGCAAAGGAAAAATGCTATACACAAAATTATTCTTTTGTAGCAAAGGAAACAATCAGCCCTGAAATAAAACAGGAATGACAAATAAGGGCTTAGTACAATACATTGTATTGAGCGCAAATAAATAACCACAATTTATCACTTATCAATTTAATAAACACATCGAAAGACTTTTGCGCGATATTATAATTTAAGTTTGTAGTAGGTAGACTATATTCAGGTAATATATTAGTAATTTATTATAGATTTTCTTATTACTTTTAAAGACGGTAAAATGATTTGAAAATTTCTATATCAGAGTTTGATGCACAGGAAACGTAATGAAATGAAAATTTTTCCATTGAGTTTGAAATTCACACGTTTTGTCTAACGAAAGCCGGTTGCAACCGTGTGCACCGCTGGAGGCTCTCCAGATGTACCCAAAAAGTGATGTATTTTCGGGTGAGACATGAGGCAAGTTGGAACCCTCGCCGCCACCAAACCTAGAAAAGTTTCGAATACCGTACATAACGAAAATATAAACACAAATGCAAAATTCGTAATGAGATGAGGAATACACGGCGGAAAGAAGATCTTCCTCATATCTAATGTACGCAGACTGAAACAGATCCGCTTCACAAAAAAGTCAACAAAATATCGAGAGAAAAACTAGGGCAGATTACTGTTGAATCGCTGTTTGCGAGGTTCGCTGTTGAGTTTATCTTTTGAGGCCCTGCAATGTTGATCTTTCAAGCGTAAATAAAATAGACGTCACACTTTGTCTTTGAGATAAAAAAAGAAAAGATACCTGCCGATACAATGAAAAATGGATCCGTGGCGATCAAAAGGATTCGGGCAAATAAGTGGAGGAGGCGAGAGACAGGTGGCGGGGAGCGGTTTGGCGTCTTTTGTGCTCGCGAAGTTGGGTTACGTGGGAGGGCGAAGGGTTTGATGAAGGGGTCTAGAGGGGGGAGGGGGTGGAGAGAGAGAGGACAAATAGGGTGAGGAGAGGAGCAGAGAAGGCGGGGGCGAAGAAGTGCAGAGGTGGTAAGGTACGGGAAGGGAAGGGCAGAACGGAAGCAAGGGGGCCGAACGACTGGGTGGGGCGGGCGAGGGGGACGAAGAGGGTGGAGGCGACAGCGTAGGGACAAAGGCGAGTGACGGTCACTCTCTTTGCAAGACTACTTTTTGTGTCCGAAGCACACTGAGGAAAACTGGGCCTTTGTCTGCAGGCGGTGGCGGAAGAGTATCGGTCAACATGAACAATTAAAAGCGCCGAACTCAGAGGCGAAAAAATACCCCTTGCTTGCTCCCGCCCCAACCGCTCCAACCCCCCCCCCCTCACTAGCACTTTGCAAATGCTCCGTCGACGGAGGGAAGCATTCCAGAGTGGACTCAAGGGCCTTTTGCACACAATGTAGGCTCCAGGGTTCAATCGAATCCCACCGTCGCACTTTATTGAAGGAAACCTCAACTATAAAGGGTTATGTAAATGAAGACGATGTGAAGGATTAGTGAAGGGTCAATGAGCACGATTGAACGCCTTTAGCTAAAGAATTAGTGTGTACAGATCAACCAACATTCATGTTTATCCTGTTGAATTAGAAAATAAACTTCCATTAGTATTTGTAGAATGTGATTTACACACTCTTTCCTGAATCCTAATTCAAATGAAACTTCATTAAACATATTTGAATACACAATGTACAACATCGATTCGCAAGGCTAAATATCTTAGCAAACAAGCCCTGGTTAATGTATCGCTAGTACATTTACTATCATTAAATTTATCCTTAAACTATTTGTCATCCCTTTATTATATAAAATGGTTAAATTCGAGAACCGAACAAGGGTGTCATTCCCGATTATGGTTGATTTATAACTCACTAGTCCAATTACTACTAAGTTGGACTGTGAGAGATGGAATTTCTTCTAGCTGAATAAGGTCTTTTCGTTCCTCATTTTTAATTGGCCACACATCGCTTCAAATCACACAAATAAGTGAACACATATTTGAATAAACTCTAGTCACTTATGAAATCGGTATCACGGTAAAGATTCCTGGCCTTCAAGGAGGCTTTTGACGAAGGACGAGTCTTGCATCCTGGGAGAGTGATTCCATTGCATTTGGGTGAACGAAAATCATAATTGAATTATTAAAAATTGATTTACCTACTTATTACATCACTGAATAACATTCATGAGCTATTGTACGAGAGGCTTAGTTGAATAGATTAGTAGAACGCCTATCCCACGGTTGCATAGCAGGTTTTGGCTGGATCGAAGGCTGTAGCGCCCGGGGGCACCCTGTGCTAAGTGCACATGGATCTTTGCATCGCCTGTTGGATGAAACTTTCTACGTAGATTCTTTGGCGAAAGACAATTTTGTTGAGATAACATTATATATTGGCTTCAAAAATGGACCGCTGTAATACTTCCCCCCTGTGAAAGGATGAAACAGGCGGCTTTCAGTTGGTTAAATTTCCATCTTTTGCAGAGGAAAGCGTACGTTTAGACGTCAACTACGTTCCAAAACTTATCAACCCAGCCATATTTTGATTTGCGACTTCAAATGTCATCATTTCCTTTTATTTGGCGTTCGACATCATAATGCGTCATTCTATGGGTTAGTGAGGGAGTTCCCCCAACAAGGAACAGGTAAGAGGCATCTTGTTCATGATTAGAGCCGAATTCACAAAATCTCTCTAAATGAATATGAAAGATACTATAATGAAGAGAGAAGGAGACAAAGTGCATCATACATTTGTGATTCTTGCAAGTATTTCAGAAGAGCTCAAATTTTTAGCTGGAAAATGAAAAAAAAATATCATTGAAAAAGAGCACCGCAAAAAAACGGATAAGTAGGTCTCTTTCCATATATCGCCCATCCTTTGTCATTTAAAATAAGCAGCTAAACTTCACGATTAGGCCATCACTTGCTACACACTAAGAAATCATTTCCCAACAGCAAATTGTACCACTAACTACATAAATAATAGCAAGGGCAGCTTTTGACATCCCTACAGGTATAAAAAAAAAACATTTCTCCCTTTCACAAATTTTTAAAATGCACTAATTGAATTCCTGCGTGCATCTCAACTACATTGGAATCTCTTGAACATTTATCAAAAAACGGTGTCGTAAATTGAGAACAGTATCTTACAGCCCTCGAGTCTTTAATCATTCCTATTAAATTCCTCTTCATAGATAGATTCTTGTGAAAAGTATCTTTCACAAAGCGAAACATTCCAGTTGAAGTTAAAATTATTTTTTAAACACGAAAGCTTAACTGAATCCATTTTAAATTGAATATTGATTTGATTATTACAATTGAATTGATTATTTTCCATTCTTAATTGAATTATTTTTAAATTTTCTGTAGATTAAAAATTTGTAATTATCAACAATAAATAGGAAACAAAACTTTAAAAAGTCAAAACATTACATTCAACATTGATTATTCTGCAAAGAATTCTCACATTTGACTGATCAGATATCATAACTTAAATTGAGAAATTTGATGGAAATTTATTTGACGACTAAAAACCAACAAAACAACCAGTCTAATAATTGAGAAACCAATTATGTCCTCCCTGCAGGGTCAAATGAGAAACAGTGCTCTCCCCTACAGCGGTAACTCGGAAGCTGCTTTCCCAGATGAGGCTGTTAGGCGACGCCGGAGAGATGTTGGCGAAAGGGGTATTGGGGGGCGGGAGAGGGGATCGTGTACCCTAATAGCAGAGCTGACCGCAACGTGAGTGGGTAGTGGTGCCCCATTGTCCGCCTTATCGACCCGCTTTTCCTTCTTGCTAAACCTCCCCCCCCTTAACCCCCTCCCGGCCACGAGGGAGCGCGGGTCCACCCCCGGGATGGCTTCCTCCTTCCAAGGGGTGCTGCGACCCCTTTCGACCGAAGACAAGCCGCCGAGGCCCCTGCGACTGCTTTTGCCACGTCCCCACGCCTTTTGCCACGCCGCTCCCTCTCTCGTCGCCCCCACTGCCCCCCCCCACACGCGTCCGCCACCCTCGACCGCCCCCACGCCCCTCCTTCGCCAATAGGGTGCGAGGCTTGTCCGAGGGAGGCTCGGTGACCGAGCGACGTCACCTGATGAGCAGCTGAAGAGCAGGTAGTATCGCTCGCGGTGCTACGCAACTGCCAATGTTCGAAAATTTTTGCCAGGTAACAGCAGCTTATCCCAGCCCAGCACACGCATTTTCTAAAAGTGACTGATGGGATGGGACGGATCGAAGGGGCGGGGTGAGACAAAATTAAGTCTCATTATATTCGCCAAGCAACAACGAATGACTCGAAAAGAAACACAACAGCCAACTGACTTATTCACGTGAATAATACATGTTGCCCCAAAAATATTACTCGTTTTGAATGTTTGAGAGTACACATATTTTTTTAATACGACGTGCGTTCAATAAATAGCGGGAATTCAAGGTATTTAGAAAGACTTTTATTTGCCCTCTATAAAAATGTTATACCCTTCGAATAGTCCCCGTTAGATATTACACAGTTATGCCAGCACTTTTTTCAATCCTCGAAACACTTCTAGAACTCGATCTTCGGTATAGCTTTCTGGTCTCCCAGAGATGCGTTTTTAATGTCATGTATGCTCGTAAAACGACGGCCCTTTAAGTTTCTCTTTATTTTGGTGAACAGAGAATAGCAACGCGGGGCCATGTCTAGCGAATATTGAGGCTGGGGATATCATTCAACTTCTGCTTTTGGCCGAAAATCCACGAACGAACCTTGAGGAGTGTGAGCAGGAGCATTAACGTGATGGAGCTGAAGCCATGGATTGTTTCGCCTCAAATACGGTTGTTTCTTTCATATTACTTCACGCAAGCGTCTTTGAACTTTTAAGAAGTACTCTTCATTGATCGCTTGACCCTATGGCCAGAACTCATGGAGCACTAAGCCGTTCACTCTGCAAAATAATAAAATTTTCGTTACTTTTTTAACACAACGCGTATGTACCATCACGTAAGAAAATATATTTGGAAAATTTCACATGCGGTCATCATATGTCACATAGTTCCATAAAGGAACTGAGTTAGTAACTTGAAAAAATGGTGATGGGTTACAGTGACCCGAGATCATTTGTTTAAATTACTTCTTGAACGACATTCATAAAAATGTCGGTGAAATAAGCCGCAAAGTGTATCCTAAGTTCATTTAGATGAAAATAAAATTTAAACTCTAAAAATTTAGTTTTTTAAAGTACGATAGGTGTGTGGATTGGCCTGTTGAGGTATAAAGAAGACAAAACTGCCTAGAAGATGAAATTCGCCATTCAACATTCCCATACAGTAGAAATTTGTCTTCTTTGGCGAACTTATTCAAATTCATGCCCTTTGGAACATGACAGAAAAGAGTTCACCCCTAACGTCTCGGTTTCTCATGAACGCTTCAAATAATCCCGTCTAACTGTAAAGGAGATACTTTTCCCGTTTTAAAGCTTGGTACTTACCTTACGCTCGGTGAATGTGCCAATTGAGAAGTGGAACTAGGAGGAATGCAGCAAGAAAATAACCCATATGAATATAAAGGTTTTCCCCCGATATAGTGTTTAAGATTTTAGCGCACACTTACGCACGGCCAAAAATGAGCAGATTTACAACCCCATTTCTGTTTTATCATATCATTCTTTACAACCAGGGAAAATATCCTTATCGAATCGGCCTGTGCATGTTTATCTTTTGAAAAAGCACTGGACATGATCCGATCAAAAGATGCATAGAAATCTCAATACAGATTTAAAACTTGAATGACATCAACGCAGAATGGTAGAATCATAAATGCTATTTAAAGAAAAGGAGGATGAGATATGATTCAACACTTGTTATTTTTGCAATGGACGTACTCCAAAATCTATGAAAATCCCAGAAATACTATTCTACAATCAAACAAATTACTGGGAAAGTATTGGTATACTTGCTGGAGTTGTTACAATTATGACTATGAAGTCAAAGTAATGTGAATGACGAGCGAATACATACGTTATACTATAGATACGAGTGTGTCAAGAAACGCATTAAATTTGCAAATCATGGGAGGAGTACCAATTATGCGCGCAAAAATCTGTAGCAAACAAATTAATTTCAAATGCCACCACGTCTTAAACGTTGGCGCGATAGTCATGGGGTCTTGGACTAGGAAGATGAACATGGACAAGCCTCACCTCTGATTCCAAACTGTGTGACTTTTCGTCAGATCTTTCAGAGAAAACGTAATCTGCCCTAGAAAATAGTTCTTCAACTCCTATCCTTAACACTAGGTAAATTGGGCATTCCACACTATGACTTAGCTCGACAAGAGTCGTATTATTGATTTAGTTCTTCGAAACACTCGGAATGTCAACCTCAGCTTTGGCCCCTATTACCCGGGTCTATTGGGCACAGATCTGAAAAAAGAGAAGTACATCTCACTCTGACACCATAGCACGTGTACCTGTAATTACCATGATCTGTATCATTTGAGCAATTTTACAAATATACGTTATATTGTGCCTAAATATAAAGAAAAACTTAATTTTGGATAAATTTCAAGAAATTGCGGGAGATGCCGCAACAGTAACTTTTAACGGAGTCATCCGCTAATATGCATTTCATTGCAACAATGTCAGAGCGTAGAAATCACTCGCCCGGTCCATCATCCCGGTCAAGGCGATTGATTTTTACTCTCTGAAATCGTTGCAATTAATTTTGGATGTTGCATGCGTGGTCTTGAAAATCAAAGGTGTACGATCGGGAGGATTTCAGCTAGCGCCAGGTTTTAACGTAGAAATATGCAGTTATACATTTATATAAATGTACATATTTGCACAGACGCATAAAAGCTCGTACCAATTACAGGCATTCATAGCTGTCAACATCATGAAATAATGGGGGTTCTCGACTCACCTTTTAAAGTTTACTTTGTGAATTAAAAATGTTCGCGTCATTAAGTTTGATTTTGTTACGACTATTATTATGTATGTATTGTGTGAAGAAAGAACGACTGAATCCGAATCTACCAGTGGTGGGGTCTAATTTCTCTTATATTAACGCAGTGGTCCAATCTGTCAATGATATGCGGGGGCATAATAATTCCTTCTGGTGTCACAAGCAAACTCGAGTTTTTTACCCTCCTAAAAGTCAGCATTGGTTATAAATTAGCTATTGAGATTTGAAAAAAATATTTGCTATTGCTTCATCTTACTCCCTTTTCAATAGGATTAAAAGAGCTGAACTTATTCAAATAAATGTCATCTACGTACATTCAGCACAACTACATAGAAAAAGTTAATAACACATCATTTGAATAAAAAAGTTCTCCGGAGTAATGCGTTGTGTTTTTGGACACAGTGAGGAATGATTAGTTATTAAAGTAGGGAGCGAAAAAATGTATTTGTTTCACCGAGGGAATTTCAAAAGCGAAGCCAAAAAGTGCTCGACTGATGAGCCTTGACAATAATGCTGTTAGCTGTGTCAACTGATGAGTTAACCGTCGACTGCTACGACAAATCCGATTAATGCGTAAAGTGGAAGGGTGTCTCTTTAGCAGTGATGTTGAAAATGAATTATATTGTCCCCATCGCACTACGGTAGCAGAGATCATGTCAATAAAATTAGAGAGATTAAGTGTAGAACAGATAGATTTAAGATGTATTTTTTTCACGAACAATAAGGGATTGGAATAATATTGTCTGACCGCGATAGGGGTCATATTTGGGTGTAAATTAGTCTGTTGTGTGTTTGCCCCCTGCCATAAACCCTATTGGAGGCTTACAGGGTACTAAAATATCTAAAAATATCTAATATATATTTTTATACATTCCTAATATATTCAGTGAAATCTCAACCCTTTATTATTGTCACAAAAATAAAAATTAAAACTCTCACAGCTGTTTTGCAGAAACAGCCATCAATAATGCATTATTAATGCATGCCTAGATATTTGTTACGACTTCAATGGGTTACATTTATGCGTTACGAAAATTATTTTATGTTTCAAAGAAAAAAATAACGTCATTGCCCGTTTGATGATTACTGAGCTTGATGAAAGAGATTTCCCATTCCGCATCATTAATTTACATGGGATTTGGCAACTTTTGAATCACATCACAAGAAATGAACTATGGCCGAATGCGCGCACATTTTGCCCCCAGCCATTGGAGAAGAAAACGGAGGGGTCACCTTTTTAATTTAATATTAAAAATGACCGAAATCTCTAATAGACTCATTGTGCCTTCGTTTACTTTAATTCCCGTTTCTCAAAAAAAACATTAGGTCGGTCATATCGATCACTATCGCCGTCTCTTACACTGTCTCCCTTCATTCTTATTCATTGTTCATAATGGAAGCCACAGGAACTGACCCTCAGATATTACTATCTTCAGGCAAAATGTGTCCTCTAAAAGCAACGACAAACGAGCTTGACGACTTCATAGGAGGAAAGTTTCGAATGTACTAGTTGAGCGTGCGACTACAAAGGATTTAAATCACGAAGTTTAGGCAATCTTACTATATATTCCATAGGCATAAAACTACAGAAAGGTTAATAAATGAAGCTCTGAACACCCGCCCTAGAAAAGCCTAAATGATCTCAAAGAAATTAAATTATGCGCTGTCGAGTAATGAGAGCACGTACTAGTTCTCTGAGTCATGACGAAGCCCTTTCAGACGCAGAATTGACAAAGATTCGACATTTTTATATTTAATAGGGATAATACTACAAAAAGGCCAAAGATGAAGCTCTGAACACCTCTCCCAGAAGAGACTAAATTATTTTCAAAAGATGAAATAATGTTCTGTCAAGTAACGAAGGTGCGGACTCTTGTTCTGAGCCAAAGCAAAGCCCTTTCATTGCACGTAGAAGCAGAATTGACAAGGAGTCTACATGTAATCATTAGAGAAGGGGTAGGATACATACTATTTCCGTCAGCGGTGTGATTCCGTACTTTAAGCAATTAAGGCGGTAGAACCTTTTAACGAATAATTAGTTTCTTTAATATTCTGAGAGTTCATCGATAACTGGAACAATATAGTTCACGCATCGCTGAATAAATCGTCAGTTCTGAATTTGAAACCTTTGACGCCCAGAAGTCGCGTTCCCCAACCATACTCAAAGTTTTTTTTTTCTCATTTGATCATTAGCAACGGGTTTATTCTCGACCATGATGCGATAGCGTGCCCACAAAATAAAATGTCAAATGAACAATCAAAATCCTCCATACCTACTTGGAAAATACCCCGTGATTAAAATTCATTACATTGATAAAAAGCTTGAAAGTGATATTAAAATTTGTAACTGTTTTTTTAAATAATAGGTTAAAATGGTGAGAAAGTTAATTGTCATCTCGTAAGGTTACAAATTACTGTTGAATTGCTATTCAGTGCTATCTAGAAATTATAAACTATAAATATTTATGCAGTTAATCAAATATAGAAGCAGTCAATAAAAACTGTTCCTAATTAATATATTTGTTTTGGCCAAACGGAACCAACTTAAAAAAATAACCCTCAAAGGTGAAGATAGGGCTCATATAGCACTAACTACAAGGTGCTACAAGGTGGGGGAGGTGTTTTCCCTGTTGCTTTCCCTGTGCCCCCTGATGTTTCCCAGGAAGTCCCGGTTCTCGAAAAATCCCACGGCTTGGGTAGAACTTAGGGGGCCCAGAGGCATCCCCAAGAATTGAACCCAGTTCCCCTTTGGTTAGTAGTCCATCACTCTACCCACAGGACCACCATGGCCCTTTATAAACATATAGTATAGGCAATCAAAATCACACTCAATTATAATTGCTGTTAGGAAAGAGGGGAACTACCGGAGGAATTCATCAAGATTTAAATAGTATTCCTGCCAAGAAGGAAAACACAATGGATGAAATAACTATACAGAAATATCTCTGCAGTCACATTCCTCAAAAGTGCTTATTCATACGGGAAAGAAAAGATGAAGAGGAGAAATAAAACAACAGATTGGAGAGTGTGTAAGTTTGAATTTAGGAGTGATAAAGGAACCCATGATGGTACTACATCAGCTTTGCAATTCATGCTGGAGAGATACTTGGCAATTAATAGAAAATTGTACCTAACTTTAAAGTGGTGATATTGAGGAAGCGTTTAAGACAAGTAATTGAGAATTACTATTCAAGGCCGTGAAAAATGTAGGGACAGACTGGAGAGAGAGAGAATAATGAAATTTTAAGCCATACAAAACCATATTACTAATAATTATTAAAGGAGTAGAATCTAAAGCTAACGCATGGAAAACTGAGACAATGGTGTCCACTCTCTTCTCATTTGTTCAACATGCTCATAGAAGGAATGAGATTTGTCATGAAGCATAAGGAAAAATGTTTACACAACAACAGAATCCATAGCATTTTGCTGATGACACGAATTGTAGCGATTGCGGACTCAAGAGAAAGAATAGCAGAGTATTGGGAGGGAGTTTGATCGGTGATGCAGAGACTAAGGGAACTAAATACCGTAAGAAAACAAAAGCAATGGCTACAAGGAAGCGTAAGAAAGATATCAGGCAGCGCCAAACATACATTCCAAAAAAAAGTGAAATGATCCTGCCGGATTTGACATCCATTCATTTGGTAACTTGCAATGAAAAGTACCAAATCAATTTGATAAAACAACATATGTTCATCGATTGAATTTAGCGATGATGACATTATTATTTTAGCCTCGAGATTTCTCTATCCTCTATTGCGGGTAAGATCAGCCGAAATTTATCAAACCGACCTTCGGTTTGGAATAATGTGCTATTTATTTATTCCACGCGCCCAAAACAACACACAATGAAGGGAACAACTTCCCTAAAAATAGATTTGAGTATTTAATTCATGACTCAAAGTTTTCGTTTCTCTGTCAAAAATATCTCTTCGACCAGATGGCTAACCTTCGGGGCTCATGCGTCCGAAACGTGCGAAAGAAAAGGACTTCAACGTATGCCATATTGGGTCCACACCTGACGGAGTTGGGTGTTGTTTAGCGCGACTGACACTCATTTGAATGCGCCGTAAAGCCCGCTCAGTCATCCTCGCACGTCGCCGTGGACGACCTATCTCTCTCCCTCACTTGCCGGCGTCGTGCTAGTCACGTACCGCTAACATTCACGTGCGATCACGCCACTTTCAGCAAATGGAAGCTCGTGTGGGCGCAACACACACCTTTCGCGTCTAAAGCACATCAGAGGGAGAGTCACGGGGATGCATTTCTGAGGGAACTCTCCGGCTGTGAAATTGCGTATCATGCTCGAGCACAACGTGAACTGCAGAGTACAAGTCTCCTTTATAATTTTTTCTTAAAAAATGACTCGTGCCCATGTCACTCTTGAGTGAAATCGTTTTCTTACGCTACAAAGAAATCATCCAGTGTCGCCACTAAGGCTGATCGGAATTTATAATCGATTGTTAAATAAAGAAAGCTCATTTGGCCTCATACCCTATAAATATTAATTCTATCAATTGAAAGTGATTTGGAAACGAATCATTGCCTACCCTACGGCATGCTTGGGTTAAAAAGTACGCATAAAATCAATCAACCCTAAGGTCAATTTTGACATGATGGTACATAGTTCACCTAGTACTAAGCCCTACACGGGGTGTGGATATTAACACATCAGGGTAGGGGGGCAGCTCCTTTCCGTGCCGATACATATACATACATACATGTGGGTCGCGGTAGTCCAAGGGGTAGAGCGTTGAACTACTGACCGGAGGGCCAGGGTATGATTCCCGGGCAAGCCTCACTCGGCACCTGCAGCTCCACCCAAGCTATTTGATTTTTCGGGTGCCAGGACAGGGTGAACTGTCACCTACCAAACCGACCTTCAGATTGATTACTGTGTTCATGGTAAATAGCATATATATATATATATATATATATATATATATATATATATATGTGTGTGTGTGTGTGTGTGTGTGTGTGTGTGTGTGTATATATATATATATATATACGAGGGTCATCCGGAAAGTAGTACCCGTTCGTGCCGCATGAAGTGCTGACGACGCGAGTAGCCGCTGGACGAGGTCAGATAGCTTCAGTGGCTTGTCTGCCTTCTCTGAGCCAAGTTGCGTGACGCTAGCATTGCCTGTGTTGTTTCTGTGATTGTTTACAATGTTTAAAAAAATTGAGAACGCCGCCAGTTGTGAAGTGAGGGCAGTGATTAAATTCCTCAATGCAAGAAACGTTCGCCCATGTGATATTCATCGCCAATTAAAGGAGGTGTATGGAGACAATGTAATGGACGAGTCGTCTGTTCGGCGGTGGTGTCGCAACTTCAACATGGGGAGGGGGAACACACACGACGATGAGCGTTCGGGGAGACCGTCTGTCATTACAGACCAACTGGTGAGCTCAGTTGACGAATTCGTGAGGAACGATCGGCGCGTCACAATTGATGACATCTGTGAGCATTTTCCCAATGTTTCTCGAACAATTGTTCATGAAATTGTTAAACACCATCTGCATTATGCAAAAATTTGTGCAAGATGGGTCCCTCGCATGCTTACAGATGAGCACAAAACCAAGCGTATGGCTGCAGCACTGACGTTTTTGGGACGTTATTCTGATGAAAGAGACTCTTTCTTGACTCGCATAATTACTGGTGACGAAACATGGGTTTGTTATGCATCACCTGAGAGTAAACGACAGTCAATGGAGTGGCATCATGCTCATTCACCAAACAAAACAAAAAAATTCAAGACAGTTCTGTCCACCAGGAAACTCATGGCAACCATTTTCTGGGATCGACGAGGTGTATTGCTTATTGATTTTATGGCCCGTGGAGACACTATTAATGCCAATGCGTATTGTGAAACATTAAAGAAATTACGGCGGGCAATACAAAATCGGCGGCGAGGTCTATTGTCTACTGGTGTCATTCTCGTTCATGACAATGCCAGGCCTCATGCAGCTGGGATAACACAAAAACTTTTGCAGCAATTCAAATGGGAAACTTTCGACCATCCACCGTATAGCCCGGACTTGGCCCCTTCAGATTTTCATCTCTTTACAAAGCTTAAAGACTTTTTGGCAGGAAAAAGATTTGACAGCGATGAAGAACTTAAAGAAGGAGTGACCCTGTATCTCAATGAGCTGGCGGCGAAGGGCTATGCAGCAGGAATACAGAAACTTGTCACACGTTATGTGCCTTAATTTGCTTGGAGATTATGTTGAGAAGTAGTTTAAAGTATCCTCTTTCAAATAAAATTTTTTATGTTTGTTAATATTTACTTTTGTGTCTTTATTTCACGAACGGGTACTACTTTCCGGATGACCCTCGTATATATATATATCTACAAAGACACTATAGGAACCATTAACGGGAAAAGGATAAGGAAACCATGGCTAACGGATGAGATGATTGCAAAGATGGATGAGAGAAGAAGATGGAAGAATGTAAAAACAGAGTTAGGCAAAATGAAATACAAAGGGTTAAACAAAAAATTGAGAAGGGCCACAAATAAAGCAAAAGAAGAATGGTAGAAAACGCAATGCGAGGATATGGAAAATTTACAGAAGAAGGGTGAAATTGGTGCTATATATATAGCATATGGAATATATATATATATATATATATATATATATATATATATATATATATATATATATATATATATATATTCGAAAGATAAAATAGAACAAGCGTTCTAACTAATCTTCCGAAGAAGACGGAGTTCGAGTCCGTCGAAATTATCAAGATATAACGTGTGAGTGTTCCTTTTATGTGTTCTCGTGCTGTGTGTTGCTGTCTAAGTATTATATATATATATATATATATATATGCGGGTCGCCGTGGTCTAGTGGGTAGAGCGTTGGACTACTGACCGGAGGGTCCCGGGTTCGTTTCCCGGGTACCTGCAGCTCCACTCAAGCTGGTTGATTTTTCGGGTACCAGATCTACCTGGGAAACCATAACCGGCACAGGGAAAGGAACTGGCCCCCCTACCCTGATGTGTGAATGTTCACACGCCGCCGGGCTTGGTACATGGGTGAGCTCTACCATCGCCTACTAAACCGACCTTCGGGTTGATTACTGTGTTTAAGGTTATAAATATGAATATATAACACATAAATATATATATATATATATATACATAAAGCAGATAACACGTAAAAGGACACTCACACTCTAGATGATTTAAGCTTTCGGCCTACTCCGGGGCCTTCTTCAGGTCTGACCTGAAGAAGGCCTCGGAGTAGGTCGAAAGCTTAAATCATCTACAGTGTGTCCTTTTACGTGTTATCTGTTTTATTCTGTGTTCTATTCTGCCGTCCAAAAGTTATATTGCTCTCGTGAGTACTTCCGCATCATCGATATATATATATATATATACACACACACGAGATGTATTCAAATCATAACGAGAATTTTTTCATTTCGCGGGCTTGGAGAGTCCGATTGTCAAACTTTTTTTTTACTATGTTGGTATACATGGGCCTGAAGTATGATAAAACTTTCAGCTGTTTTCTGTCTGTGACAGCCACTAAGGTTAGACGTGTTTCATGAGCTCGGCGATTTTAGCTAGTTAAAAGTAATGGATCAAATAATTTGTATCAATTGTTGCGTAAAAAATGAAATAAAGTGCAACAAAGTGTGTGAAATGTTAACAAAGACCTATGGTGAGTCTGCGATGAGTAAATCAAAAGTTTACGAGTGGTATAAGCGTTTCCAAGAAGGCCGTGAAGACCTTGAAGATGACGAACGCCCTGGACGCCCCAGCACATCAACAATCGATGAAAACGTGGAAAAAGTGAAAGAAATGTTTATGAACGATCGCCGAATCACAATAAGAGAGGTTGCTGATGATGTTGACATATCGATTGGACCATGTAATGACATCTTTTCCAATTTTTTTGGTATGAAACGCATGACAGCAAAATTCGTTCCAAAATTGTTGAATTTTGAACAAAAACAGCGGCGAATGGAAGTTTCTCAGGAGTCACTAAATGAAGTAAACGACGATGCAGAATTACTGCAACGTACGTATTATAACAGGAGACGAAACGCATGTGTTTTTTGATATGACATTGAAACTAAGGCTCAATCATCCCATTGGAGGCATTCTGGCCCGCCAAGACCGAAAAAGGCTCGATAAGTGAAGGTTATGCTCACTGTGTTCGTCGATTTTAATGGCACAGTGCATCATGAATTCCTGCCACCAGGTCAAACGGTCAATAAGAAGTACTACCTACAAGTTCAATGCCGTTTGCGTGAAGCAATCCGAAAAAACGCCCGGATTTGTGGAAAAACATGTCAATGGATATCAAAGGAGTCGAGGTAAATGGAGAAGAAATCAACATGCTCCGGTATGCTGATGACATTGTAGTAATGGTGAAAACGCAAAAGGACCTGCAAGCAACTCTAAGTGCTATGTATCAAGTACTGGGGGTGTATAATATGCACATCAACGAGAAGAAAACTAAAATCCTTGTGTGCGGAAGGGAGAAGCTGAATGCAGATATCACAATTCAAGGGGTGAAACTATAACAAGAGGAATCCTTCGTCAACCTGGGCAGCAGCATATAATGGGATGGAAGAAGTTCGACCGACATCAAGCTAAGAATTGCACAAGCTAAGAACGCATTCATGAAGAAGAGGAAATTACTATACTCAAAGAACATAAGGCTGGATCATCATCATCATCTGCAGCTCTACAGCCCGGTGTGGGCCTTGGCTTCCTCTACGATATGCCTCCATTCAGTTCTTGTATCAGTTTGGGCATTCTGTCATTTTCCATCCTTTCTACATGCCCCAACCACGCCAGCCGCAGTGACTTGGCAAATCAAACTAACCTAAGGCTGGATACAAGGAAGCAATTCGTCAAGACGTTCGTGTGGAGCATGGCACTCTATGGTTCCGAGACTTGGAACATCGGAAAAGTGGACCAGCGAAGAATAGAAGAAGCATTTGAAACATGGTGCTGGAGGAGAGTGCTGAAGATTAAATAGACAAAGTAACGAACGAGGAAGTATATAGAAGAGGATAGGACCATATGGAGAGCTACGTTAAAAAAGAAATAGCTGGATTGGACACACATTGAGGCACAATGGATTGATTAGGAATATAGTATAAGGCAATATAGAAGGGAAGATTCCACGAGGAAGACCAAGAGACACGTACATAGGACAAATTAAGAAGGACGTAAAACAGAGAGGGTATCAACGATTGAGGGAATTGACATTGAATAGAGTAGAATGGAGGGCTGCAGTAAACCAATATTAAGATTGAAATACTGATGATGATGATGATGATATAAGACCGGCGTAATCTCTTACTAAACAAATAATTCTCGGAAGAACACAAAATACAATGCCTAGAGATTCGTGCCATTTGAGTTGCCTGGCTACCATGCCAAACAAAGAGGAGTTATGCGACATCGTAGATGGATAGATTACACGTATGCGATACATAGTAGATACATAGGTTGGGTATTTGAACGAGGTGGCAATCATGAAGGGACCTAAGAACAAGGCGTGAATCCCCAGTTCCTAAGGCCACGGAGAGGTGGTCGCCAATATTTGGAGCAGTTTCGACTGATTTAGGGCAAACAGATTGCTAGAGACACTTAGGTAGAAACCAGGGAGAGAAATACAATGAGGAAACCTTCCCTCGGCGTTGACATTAGCCAGTGTTGAAGAAACCACTAACTCTTGCGTACTACCATGAAGTAGCCGCTTAAAGGCAAGATGCAAATGCGTTTCGGATGCAAAATGCACACTCATAACATAACGCCACCCCTTCAAAATCATTTAATCCAACTACCCGATTGCCAAGTTTCACCCATTAAGCTTCTATCTAGATACCTATCACCTCCTCACCGGTCTCCTTGGTCTTCGAAGTAATTACCTCAAAACAATTGCAATTCATATGCACTACGCCAACACACTCGCGAATGCCACGTGACCAACTGCCGCCAGAGTAAACAGTAAATGAAAGAGGCCGAGGCGATATCACAGTGAAATTTTCTTGGCACGGCATTCGTGCAGAAACTGAGAATCCCCTGATAAAATTCCGCCCACGCATGAGATAAACCCAGATTCTCGGCATGGGAAGATAGTGTTGTCTGCTCGCCTTATGTCCACTTTTATGATATCCCGTTAAAATTCGATCGCAAGTTAACGCCCATGGTAACCTTAACGAAGAGTTTACCGACAGGGAGGGTTTTAGGAAAAAAGAAATCCAACTGCTCGTTAGCCAACGTCAACTTTAACGACTGGAATGTGCAAAGACAGCAGTTCTCACGCTTCTATGACGCCTAACTAAACAGGAGAGGGTAGTTAAAAAATGACAACGGAGGTATTTTCAAAAGTGTTGCCACTTGAAGTATAAAATAAATGAATCCCTAAAGGTGGTAAAATATTATAGCACCCAAGGGCAGATGATTTTGGTTTAATTGATTATGGATGAGAAAAATATTTAGAAAACAAGAGAAGTGAGGTAGTTACATGGTACATGGTAGAAAAGGGAAATTTTCCCTTTCCTCTGAACTTCTTTGGTGTAATTCAGTGATAGACAAATGAAATGGTATTCAGATTTAATTTGAGAGGGAAGAAGCATGGGAAGCAGTTTAATTACAATTTAATCCATGAGTGGTAACGCCCAGAACTTGTAAGAAGCTTCGGGCCAAGTATGGCAATCTAAATTAAGGAAACCAAGAGGTCACCGGTAAATCATCATAAGGGATTGTTGCAAACATGAGGTGGACATCTCCCAGGTTGAGGAAATGGCAACCCCTCTCGACTGGGAAATTATAGATGAGTTTTGTCGAGATCTCGAAACTCATTGAGTTTCCACACCATGTACATGCTGCTAAGCTAATCTGAATGTGAAAAGATGAAGCTGTTATTCCAAATTATAATTAATATAATCTTATCATATTGTAGAGGGATTGTAAAGAAAGAGAAAATTCTACTCGAAGAGCCTCAAGAAATTTCTTTGGATCTAACTTCCATAATAACTTCTCCAGATCTAATATTCTGTAACATTCGCTTGTAATGCTCATTGCTCTCTTGCTTATTACTCAATTGCTCATTGCTTATAAACTCAATGCAATTTCATATTTTGTCTTCATGGAAAAATTAATATTGAGACAGGATGGTAGAGGTGAATTGCCTAATATGAGTGAAAATGGAACAAATGGGATCAAAATGACCCTAACTCAATGAGGACAAGATGATTTTATGAAAAAAATTACTCTTTCCTAATCATTGCATATGAAATGAAAACTTTATTTTTATAATTTATGTAAATATTAAATAATTGATAAGGATATCCATTACATATATTATCCATGTTTTTACCATTTCCATAATAACGGATATCTAGAAATAAGAAGTGATATATATTTAATTAATACCTGGTAACAGAAATGGTAGAGGTTGTCATCGATTGGGTTCTTCCAATAGAATCTTATTTAGAATATGCTTTGTATTTTTAGAAAATACTGACATTATTTTATACAAGATTTTTGGCCAATCGTTGCATTTTTTCATGACTTAAAATAATTGGTTCTCTCATCCAATTTGATTAGCTTAAAAGATAAGACCTGAAAACATTACTTAAGTAAAAAATCTGATACTTTACTCAAATCTAATATGTTGCTAATCACACTGCTAAAAATGTCATTTCAATCTGAGAACCAGGCAAAAGAACTTCATGGAGCATAATTAATAGCTCAGTGAGAGAATCAAATAATGAGAAACTTATATTAAAAAAAATAAAACTATAACTGAGAAAAAACAAATGTAGCAGTAATTTTAACATAGCCATTTTTAAAAATATGATTTTTATTCATCATATTCACAATTTAACAGTATTGTTCCCAGATTCATTTTATTTAAAACTTTTTCCAGACCTATGCATGTGAAAACAAATTTACAATGAATGAAAATAGGAGTTATCTTGATAATAATAATCCAAAAGCCTACAGAATGAGACCATTCTCCTATTCATCTCCAACAACAGTTTTCTACTTCGGCCCATAAAGTTTAGTGGATCATTTTCCATTGAAACCTTCAATTCAAAACGGTGCCAGACTAAACAGGCAACAACAGATGACATTGTTATCTCAATGGAAACCTTGATGCCTAATGACAAAATTTGGAAATACCATTTCTGGAGCCTAATTTTTCATTTCATTCCAAGCAATCAGCAATGCTTACATTAATGTGGTGGGCACTGAATAGATATTTATCTGGTTTTCTTGGGTCTCTAATTGGAGTCAATAAATATTTTCTAACCTATACATGGAATTCATAAAAAAAACATTTTTGCATCTTCCTAGTTTAAGTTGGTTTTAGTCAAGAATTTTTGTTCATTTTGTTCAGATCAATAGTTGTAGCCTGAACAACTTGTAACAATTTGTAGAGGGCTGAATCAAAACAGGCTAAAATGTTCAATGAAAAATATATGCATTGAATGTTTCTATCCCTAATAGAAAGCATATTTGTCTAAGATATTTCCACCAATAATATAGTGATAACCACCAGATAACATTACACACATATGCTTTAAATTGATGCTTTATTAAATATATGCTATATTACGTGCTTTAAATGCTATGCTTTAAAAGATTATATAATAATATACCACTCCCACCTAACTATATACAAAATTACCCAATGACTGCAGATATTTTCCTAAAACTTTTGAATGCCTTTATGAGTTCAAGATAGCATATTGTCAGTGTAATTCGTATAGTCTAATCACAGTGGAATGATACTAGAAAAAAATATAGAAATATATTTCTCTGATTACTCATTTTGAATTTGAGAAAAAAAAAAGAAAAATTGCTTCCATCTGGAATCATTAAAAAATGAACCTTCCTCATAATCTAATAACTTTCAATGCAAAAATTTAGAATCTGAGTGATCACAATCACGTTATTACATAAAATGTTCAGTGAATAAAAAACACAGATTTTCACTGTACCTTAATACAATGAGGCTTATTAAAGTAAAAATATTATTTATAAGAGACAGTTGTCAAGACAACAATTACATAATTTGATGCAACAATTTTTATGTTGATTTGAGAGAATGACCTTTAAAAACTCCAATACAAAATGTTACTTATTTCTTATGTATTTGTTTTACATGAATTCTGTTATATTCATGTTTCAACAGGGAATATAGGACATTTCCCTATTCTGCCTTTATTTCTGGAATTATCGGAAACCTGGTGCTCTGAGCACCTTTTACATGAATATTATATATATACAGAGTTGATGGCGCAGCTTTCAAAAATGTAACAGTTAACTGCTATATCGATAACCTTAATTCACATTAATGGCAGGTCAGTGAATTTCATTAGAGAGTTAGCATGTTCACATTAAGTTACCATGTCATTAATATCTCAGGAAAATGCAAATATGCCAATGTATTCCCATATAATGATATTGAAAAAATAATTTGAGGCTTTGAAACATAGAAATAAATTTTTACCAAAATTTGTCATTCACTCTCGGCACATGGTAGAAATCGGAACTGATTCACCTGATAATTGAGAAAATACTTGAGAAGTCTTAGCAATGCAATACCTTCCAATACCTTAATTACATGCATTAAAAACAGCAAGAAAGGGGAGAGCTATTTAGAGTTCAAACTAGAGAGCATAACTTGGAGCACGTGAAGAGTTCACCTATGTTGGAAGTGTTTCGTACGAAGATGGTCAAAGTAGTAAGTAGGTGCATAAGAAGAAGAATTGCTTTCGGCAATGATATTTTACAAGGAGGAGGATAGTGATTACAAGCACATTAAGCAACCATGTTAAGATATTGCATTGAGTAGAGTTTTGTATGACATGGAAACTTGGTTTTTGAGACAATAGAGAAGGCACAGGTGTAGATTGGAGGCTTTTCAGCTATGGGTATGGTGGAAGATGTAAAATAAAATAATGAAGAAATACTAATCATGGTAGAGGAGGAGAGAGTATCATTGAGAGAAACTCAGAGGCAAAATAAGTGGATAGGCAGCATTTGGAATGAGGCTGCAATGTTGAAGACAGAGACAAAGGGGGGAGTGCTGGGCAGAGAGATGGGGCAAGAGGAAGGAGGGCATTGGATGCATGAGAAAATTTAGATGGAAGTAGAGAGGCAGGAAGCAAGCAGAATTAAAGATCGGTTCATCATCCTGTCACATGTCAGGTTTTGCCTGGTAAAAGTGGGCTTAGGATTTTTGGGTGATTAGTTTGGGTCCACCCAAATGCTAAATTAAACAGAATAGCAGTTTAAAAAAGGAAATATTAAGAAAACTTGGATAAATTTTAATATCATATTACATGAGGTGTACCATTTACAATTTCCACAAAAATGCTTGGTGAGTAAATTGAAACCACTGTGGAAGATACCACAACAGTAACTTTGCCAAAGCCATCCACTGTTTTGCATTTTAATGCTATATGATTGACAATGTAAAAGGTCAACTCCTCTGATCTATGGTTGGAATGGCATGTATCACTACACCACTATTGTAACACTTATCTCCTGACTATTTGTTTCATTTTTGGTTAATCAGTTCAAAATTAAATTAAAGAAATACACCTACTTTATCAGAAAAATAAGATGCTAGTATTTATCCAAATACAATTCCATTCGGCAGTTAATAGCCAACTCCTAGATAAACAGTCACCAGTTGAGAACAGAGCAATAAACTATTTAGCTAGACATATGCATTTCCCTAAATTTCATGAGTATGACCATACAACTGTATTTATTAATTTCAGACAAATTTGGATCTGTTGAATTATTTCTCATTTAAATAATTTTATAAATGCTAACAGTTATGCACATAATCACCCATTTATACTCTTGTACAGATGTGAAATGAAATATATGTCCTGTCAGTAAAAAAAACATCATAGAGCTGTCACCATCAGAATAAATATATCATAATTAAAATACCTCTGCAGAATTCAGTTGCATTATTAAATGAAAATTGAGAAATCACCAGCTGGGGGTCATGATCAAAATTTACGCACTAAATAATAATCCATTATTATTTTAATAGATATTTCGGCCAATGGTTGGATATGCCTGGTTTGTACGAAGATTATCTACCGATAATGAATATTTTGTAGTGCGATGCAGGCAATTTTCTGGCGGTCTGATTAAATTAAAAAGTAGCTATGACTTTGTAAGTGTTTTCAGCAGGTGTTTCATGATATCCCACAAGCAACTATACTCCGGTTGTTACTATGACAGTTATCACCCAAGATAAAAGAAAATGTAGTAAGCTACAAGGACAGAGAAAAAATTAAATCTAAGAAACAATCAAAGCAGGGAAATTTAAAATAGAAAAACCATTACACCGGCTGACTTTTTTTCAATTATCAGGACAAGTAAAATAAAGATCCATTCGAAAAAAAGAAACGTTAAAAATTACATTGGAAATTTAAAAAATAATAGGAACAAAAAAATGTTGAACCAACAATGAATTCGAACCTGTATCCTACACGCCCTCATCCATGCACGGTAAAACCGTCATATAACGGTGTTAAAAGAAGATACTACAAATTTTTAAATAAACACCGTTTTTTTTCAAAATAATACTTGATTCTCTTAGACTTCTTTCTTTCAAGACCGATTTTCTCAGATTTTTGCAGGTAAGCTTTCCTAAAATGGGGCATTTGCGTGCATCAGGGTATATTGGGTGATATACCTGGGAAATTCTTTTACACAATCACCAGTGAACACCTTTTTCAGTAATTTTCGGGACTTCTACATTTAATATATTCCCAAAAATGTTCTCATTTTAAGCTCATCATCAAGCTAACTCTATACTTATATACCATAATCATTTGCAAATGAATTTTAATTTTCTGTGCTCTATTAGGACGTTAACAAAGGTTCTTCAAATCCAAATTTCATATTATATTTTATTGACACTGGCACGCTCAACATCGTTCACACTTCCTGCATAGCATTACTCCATGTACTAAGTACTCTTGCAAATATGACGTACGAATGTCGCTACTTCTTCACCTTTTTTTCTCCTTTTTTCATTAATGCATATGAAGGTATGTCTGAACCAAAATATCCACAATATTCATTTTCATTATTCAATAAAAAGCAGATCAATATTAAAAGTTGGAAAGTACAAACAAACACGCACATAAAGCAAACAAACTAGAAAACACAGTAAAATCTGAGCCAGGATAACGAAAATCTTTACATGCACATGTCAAATGCTACAAATTATACCATCTTTCAATTTAAATCAGCATTAAACTGCTGACATAGACCGATCTAAGCATAAACCCGCTGACTGACACTCCAATAGACGCAAATAACGGGAACTCAGACTAGTTTTGCCAAACATTTTTCGATTTCAAACGATTTTCAGGGGCGACGCCAAAGAGATATCACTTGTTTTCTGAGAAGTTGTTTACAATATTTTATGCAGGAAAATGAACAAATAATCTAAAACCCGAAAAACACTAAGTCTCCCATTAGTTTGGCTAGGGTTCTGTCTACAACTCTCGCTAGCATGAGTGTTTTTTCAATATAAACCTATTAATAAATTATTCTTCGTTATAAATTAGACAACTTTTTGGACGTGAGGGCCACTTACTCGGGATTCGATGTATATTGATCATATTTCAGCATCCTCTATATCGTCAGCTTACTGAAATATAATATTCGACAAATCCGCGGTGCACTGCAATCATCCGCTAGTAAACAATATTGTAAATTAATCATAAATCTGACGAGACGAGTACATAAACAGGCGGTTTTGGACACTTCACTGATCACTTATGAAAACTCATTTTTGGCTTTGAACTTCGGTAAAAGTTAACCATCGGTTTCAGGAGGCATTATAAAAGTGGGACATGTGTGCCATTCAGCATGATACTCATCACGCTACCTTCATCAGCATGATACTCATCACGCGATCTCTCCTATCACCCGCTACCGCGAAGTGATAGGAGAGATCAATGACCGTCGAGTGGCTCTAAAATCCCTTGCAAATTGGCCCCTCCCCCCCGGAGGACACGAAAACGCAGATGAGCCCGCGAGCACGTGAGGCCCGTATAAGCGCCACCGACACCTGTTGACTTGGTTTCGCCGTGGCCTCGCATCCGATTGCGATACTGACGAAGCAACTTACATCACAAGGACAACCTCGGACAGGTCAGTCTCTCACTCATCAAAAGCGTGAAAGGGCCAAGGAGCCAGGCAAACCACGACCCCATGCAAAACGAAACACGTGCCAACCACACAGTGTTATTCGACCCAGGCAAGCACGCCGTTACGACATTTGGGATGACTTCACGACGGTGAGCCTGCACTCGCGGCCGAGATGCGAGAAACAAAAGCAAAGACCTCACTCACCGTTCATTTTCTACCTTTCCGTCGTCCATCATTACGGGAAGGGGAGGAGTCGAGGTGTCCGAACCACTCCTTGGGGGTGGGGATGAGTATCACGAGTAGTTTTCACATAGCCACGAGAAGCACGGCCTGATCATACACACGCATGACTGGGTAGACATCTGACCGACCGCCTGGTTGGAATACACTGCGAACGAACGTCGACAATTTATCTCGGGAAAAGCGAAGGAGTGGCCAAGAGGCGGCGGCATTCCCCCTCTCCCACCGCCCCTCTCCCCTGCCCGGCGGTCTTTGAGGAGCGAGAGGTGAGTAAGCGGTCGACTACTTCACTGGGTAAACTCAAATTCCTTTCAAACGAGAAACCTTTTCGCCGTTCGCTGTAAGGCACAAACTGCGAAATCGCCGGCGAGTATTGGATCCCGCTGCGCTCGCAAGGTTGCCCTCGAGTTGCGTGATCAATAAATTCCTCGCGAGTGTGCACTTTGTTCAGTCACTTTGTTGGCTGACATGCATCGTTTGCCTATTTTTTGTTATTCCCTCTCGCACTCTCCAACAATCTTGGTGGAGACATCTCAACAATATACCCACTACCATTATTACCCTCAAAAGGTGCCCTTGCCCTTCCAAAAACTCTACTCTTCCCCCATCCTCACGGAAATAGAGAGTTTGACATCCTCCACGCAGTCAAGATGATCGAAAAAAATAAATTCCGTTGACCTATAAAAATGATCGCTAAAGCTTACCTCCTCAAAAATTTTCGGTTATTTCTGAAGATTTCTTGCTCCATGGATTGTTAAATACTACAGAGTGATCATACATTTGTCCTATTACACAGGCCTAGGAAAAAAAAAAATTTTTGGTGCCGGGAATCTTTGTGATGATTTTAACTATATTTGTAGGGATGAATCCAAATATGAAATCCGTTTTTATTTAACAGCTCTACTTTTTTAGATATGGCACATCTTACGATTAGTTGTTTTAATGTTTGATATATTCCGAAAAATAATTTTCAAAGTTAAATAAATCTATAAATATACTAATTTATAACCACTCTGCGGTGTTCCTTTTATTTTCAATAAACCGTCAATAAGTTTTATGTACATTTCTATATTGTAGGCCAATGAGATTAAAAAACAAAAATCGTTTGTATCGACTTCTATGTATCCGAACTACTAGCATTAAGACTGCATGAAAAGAATTTACTGCAATCCGGTACAAAAATAAGTTTTTATCGCACAAGGGAAAAGGATATGCTACCCTTCTTTACTCAAGAAGACAATCTACATTTTGTTTAGAAGTTAAGGGTCTTTTGGAAAAAATGGGACTACTATCACAATATGATGCTAGTGATTGGCGTTTGTTTATTGATAGCTCCAAGCGTAGTTTAAAATGTGTACTTCTTCACAATGGTAACAGGTTTGGCGCAATACCAATCGCTCATTCAACTAAAATGAAAGAAGAATACGATACAATAGCATTGGTCTTACAGAAGATAAAATACCAGGAACATCGCTGGGTGATTTGTGTAGATTTAAAAATGGTGAACTTTCTTCTTGGGCAGCAAAGTGGCTACACAAAATATCCTTGTTTCTTGTGCCTCTGGGATAGCAGGGACAGACAAAACCACTGGATTAAGAAGGAGTGGCCTAAGAGAGAAAACTTGGTTGCTGGGAAAGAAAACATCATTGCTGAACCTTTAGTTGAAAGAGAGAAAATCATCTTACCGCCTCTACATATTAAACCAGGCCTAATGAAGCAATTTGTAAAGGCTCTTGACAAGGATGGACCATGCTTCGGCTACTTAAGACTAAAGATGCCCCATATAAGTATTGAAAAACTTAAAATTGGTATTTTTGAGGGGCCACAAATCAGAGCTCTTACAAAGGATCCTGCTTTTGTCGAGTCAATGAATGAGATTGAAAAAATTAGTTGGATGTCATCTGTTGAGGTCATAAAAAATTTTCTAGGAAATCACAAAAGTGAAAATTATATTGAGCTGGTAAACATTATGCTCAGTAACTTCAAATCACTTGGATGTAATATGAGCACAAAAGTTCACTACCTACACAGCCACTTAGACAATTTTCTTGGAAATTTAGGAGACACAAGTGAAGAACAAGGTGAAAGATTTCACCAGGATATAAAAACAATCGAAGCTCGCTACCAAGGAAGATGGGATAACCATATGATGGCAGATTACTGCTGGTGCTTAAAACGAGACTGTTTGAACAAAGTGCACTCAAGAAAATCGCGCAAAAGAAGCTTCCGATGTGTTGAGTGATGTTTTTATGTATTTTTTTCTTTTCAATTTGTTTTATTACAGTAAACAATTTTAGTATTTGTGTTCAATTGTATTGTAAAATTCTGTTGTGTTTGTGGGTGATTTAACAGCCCTAGAAATAAATTAAGTCTTTATATTTAGTGGGTTCTATTATTAATATAATATTCCCATATCATCATGTAGAAGATTTTTTTACGTAAGTAACAACATATCTATATCTTGAAAACTATAGCTGATAGGAAAAACTAGTGTCATAATTGGATTCAGCACCTCAATTGTTCTTTAAATCATCATTAAAAGCTCCGGCACCAAAACCACTGTTGGCCTGTGTTATTTATTGAGAAAGAATTTTAATGTATGTTACATTATTATGATAAGGTGCGGCGGATGCGTGGTACAAAGTTCATTTAATCAACTCCAAGTCTTGTGTCAGCAGGAACTGTTTCAATTTGAAACATACTCGTACCGGCATAACGTACAGTTCACCTTCAGCAAAGATGGCGCAGATAAACGTGAGGTGGCCTTATTTGCAAGTTGGAAGTTTGTTCACTTCACCTTTGCATGCTTCTGATCAAGAAAAACGCTTCCAGTTGGGGAAGAGTAAAAGTAAAAACAGGAAGGACGTGCTAAAACTATTTTTTTGATAGGCCCCCAAAATTTCCTCAACAGTTTTTAGCGTTGAATCTGAGGTTGAAACCATAAAAGTTTTTCTCTCCATTAGAGTATAAGAAAAAATAAAAGGATTCACGTCCATAGTGAGAATTAGGAACAAAATTCACATTGATTTTAGGGAGATATTTAGCAACAGCATTCATAGGCGTGCATTATCGTGATGCAGCATCTGTTGCTTGGAAATGTGACCTTTTGCCATTAACATGCACTTCGAGAATTTTCAGTGCGTTCTATACACGAGTAGTAGTATGCTTCATTTGCAGTTGAGTCCGCTAACACTACATTTCCTAACTATCGAAAATGGTACGGCCACCCACGTCTTTGCCAGTAGGCCGGTGATGCTGGAGATTTTCACACGTTGGTGCTTTACTGTTCGCTCTCAGATTCAAAGCGATGCTGTTAAGTTTCACCTACAGGGATAACTTTCCAAAGAACTCCTAGTCTTCCGGTAACATCAACTTCAACTGTGCGAAAAAAACCTGCAGACGTCTCTTTTTTCCTCGGTTGTGAGAAGTATGAGAACCCACCTCGCACTAACACCTCTCTCGTGCAAATTTTCTACAACCATGCTAGCGGGTGACATCCAATAAAATTTTCAATGTTTCTGGATGCGATATTAAAGTAATTCGACGATATTTACTCCCAACAATGTCCGCAAATGTTAATAATTTCTTCCATCAGAGCAGTCAGTGGCTGAAGCTTCGTCTCTAATTCCCTGTTAAATCGATTTTCTCTCCCATTCAAATATTTGAAACCATCTTCTAGCCGTGCTTTGGGGAAGGACAAACACTCCATAAGCCTAATGTACCATTGAATAGGTCTCTTTTGACGCTTTTCACCTGGCAAAAGCAAAATTTCAATGCAGCATATTGATCGCTGCGTGTTATTTCCATTGCAGCCGAAGTGGTACTGAATATCTTTGAACTTCACGATAGACGCTGGTGACGCAGCACTTGAGACGACACAATGGAACTTATTCCACATATATAATTCAAATGAAGCTAACTTTATGAAATAAAATTAAACATTTGAACAGTTAATTATGCTACGAAGGCAACGAATTAAGGGCAAAGGCGTCGCATCAAATCCTTTCCCACCGCAAACCTCCACTCCGGATCCTTGTGTGGCCTACCTGAAATCTCGACCTGCTTGATGCGATGCCACGGTGGAGAAACGACGCCCAAAAACCAGGAATGCTACCGAAAAGACGAAAAGGGGAGCTGACCTTTCCCCCTGTCCTTCCCCCGACCCCCATCTGGTGGGTGCACATATGGGGATGTGTTGGTGTTGGTCGCAAGAGTTTTCCGCACATAGTACGGTGTCGCTGTGATTACGCCTATAGGATATGCCTGAGCCCTCGCCGACACCAGGCCGGACCCACGTGCATCACGCTCCGTCGATTGATACTACGACGTGGTCAAAGCATCAATCGATCACGATCAACTCTCTATTGAACAGGCAGCGCATCACTCATTTTCCCAATGATTTCGAGAAGTAATACGTGTATTTATAATGGAATGCATAGTCTCTTATAAAAATATACACATTCAGAATATTTCAAATGGTGTGAGCTATTGTTCCTCAACATACATTTGTGCGATAGAACTCGGGAAATGTATTCAACCATAGGCGCCCTTATCTTCCAGCTTCCACATCATCTTCATATTGTTCCACTAAATAATATTTCTTTTGTGAATCTTCACCAACATTCCCTCACCACGTTCACAATTGCCTGATTCCCTCCCAAGGCTGAATGAAAAAGGAATTGAAGGTGGGAGTCTTTAATTTTGAATTAAAAAACACGAAAAACTTAAAGCACGTGCTGTAGCATTTTTGGCTTGGGATTTGAGGCGAAATAAATGACGGAAAATGGTCATGATGCTTGGCGAGGGGTACTAGGGGGGTTCCTGCTTCGGATGCGGCCTGCGATGCAGATTCGGGGCGTTTCGCTCTTCACCGCCCTCCATCCGGGTGCGACCATTCCCGGGGGCGCAGGTGCAGACGCGGGTGATGGGTGCTTGCTGATGGGAAGAGTGGTGTCGGCGGGTGACGTGGGGTTGTGCCTGGCTGGTGGAGAGGAGAGCGGCGATTGAGAGGGTTAAGTGAGTGGGAGGAGGGCTTTGGAAACCGGAATCTAAGACGTGAGTGAGCGGAGGAAATGATTCCACGGGATTATGGCGGAAGGCTAGCGATAAGGGACTTGAAGGAAAGGAATTAAAGCATTTATTTTATGTCAATCACTGACTTCGTTCATTCTGCGTTCATGCCTTCATGGAATAAAAATGGGGGAGGGGAAGAAAGGGAGGAGAGGCGGAGCGAGGGCGGGGATTCAGAAGGTCTGAATGTGGAGCGACGCGTGGTTCAATCCCCAAAAAGAAACTTAGGTGAGCATCTGTTGAAGTCTAAGTTTGCTGATGGGTTCGGAGAGAATTCCTGGAACGGACAAATAAATTAAATACGGTCGTTTTGCAGGGAATTGGATTGGCTGATGAGGTGACTGGATTTAGATGAAGGATTATGATTAATAGTTCGGAAGGACCGGGTAGCGGAATGGTGCTGACGCAGTCACATTCTGGGGTGTAAATCTTGAAGACGACTGAGCGACCTCTTTCAAGCACAATTAAAGTATTTATTTTGATATCGATCATAATGTCTTTAAATGAATGTTTAACTATGCGCACAAACTCACCTAAGTGCAACCAAATCTCATTCCCCTGACGAGTATGCATTCGAAGCGGCTCAAATAATTATATCGGATGAAATAAAACCTTGGATTCCACAATCGAAATGAACGCGTGAATATTACTTCGAGCTATTTTAATTTAAGAAACGGTTTCATTTCACAGGTGTTGTATAAACACCTATTCCAATGAATGAAATATTTCAAGAAAGTAAAATCTTCATTTTATTTTGCCAGTCAGTCAAGGATTTGCAAACGTTGGAAAGCCAGTGCGAAATGCACAGGAAAAGAATCACCGTAATCGAAACAAGGGTTTAGGGGTTTTCGTTAAAGAGGGAAGCTAATTTCAACATTAAACTTTCATTCCAATAAACTACAGTAGGTTAAATAGATTGCCTATCGCGGAAATTTTTTGTCAAAATGGTCAAGGTAGTATGGATATAAGGAGAAGAATTGCGTAGGGCAAAGAAGGTTTCACAAGGAGGAAATTGATGGCAGGAGTGTTGAGTAAGGATGCTAAGAAAATGCTCGGTAAAACTTTGATAAGAAGTATGGTTTTCTACCCGATTGTTGAAGCAAGACGCCAAACAATCAAGAAACATTCAAACTGAAATCATGCTTCATAAATATGCTTTTGAGTATTAAATAATTACGAAAAAATGCAAATATATTTTTTGATTGTAGCAATTCAATCATATAGTAGTCCAGATAAATGTGTCAAATGGATGGAACAGATCTATGAGATATAGAGGTAGTTTTGGGTTTACCTTTGTTAAGACCAAAGAAAATAGTGCGAGGTAAACCGCAGGGATTGGGTGGGGTTGCGTGACCACTGCTGCGTTGTTTTCATTCTGTTAGACTTGAATATTTTGCACTTTTCAGTAAAGCGTTATCTTCGATCCAAGGGGAGGTACAAAGCACATTGTGGCTGGGTAGGACTTCGAGAGTAAGAAAATGGAGACGCATGAGATAAAAAAGTAACTAAACCCCATTTTTAGTAGCTATCGGAAATCATTATGAATGCTCCGCCTGCACGGCGACCGCGGATATCAGAGTGGCTCCCATAACCCCAGCTGGGCAACGAACGATATCGAAGCGCCTCGGCGGGTGGACTACGGTGAGAATGAGACTGCCTTTCCGCGAAGTATCTCGCGAAACATGTGAAAAAAATAAAATCCACCCTAATGAGAAATTTATCAGATGGAAGAATAGCTTGGAGGGATCACGTCGATGCAATGTGAGGAATGAGATGAACAACAATAATGACATCACCAAGGTGAGGATTGCAGTGATTCCAGGAAGACACTATTTTGTGAGCTGAGAAAATCACTAAAACCTAAGGAAATTGTTGAGATGTGTAATCCTTGAGGTGATCTTAGATTATATATATATATATATATATATATATATATATATATATATATATATATATATATATATATATATATATATATATATATATATATATATATATATATATATATATATATATATAGATGATGCCGATGTACTCACGAGAGCAATATAACTTTTGGACGGCACAATAGAACACAGAATAAAACAGATAACACGTAAAAGGACACTCACACTGTAGATGATTTAAGCTTTCGGCCTACTCCGAGGCCTTCTTCAGGTCAGACTCTGAGTCTGACCTGAAGAAGGCCTCGGAGTAAGGATTCAGTAAGGATTCAAACTCAGTTCTGGTTTAGAAAGGAAGAGGTACGGCGTGATGCCATTGCAGTAATAAGATCACTAATGGAGAGGAATATAGCAAACAGGCAGGACGTATTTGCCTGTTTCGTAGATTTCGAAAAAGCGTTTGATAGAGTGAATTGGGAACAATTAATGCGTGCATTGCAGAAAATAGGAATGGATTGGAGGGACACAAGATTGATCCGCCACCTGTACATGTCTCAGACTGCTATGGTGCGAGTCGGGAACGTAGAGTCCGGATGGGCAGTGTTAGGAAGAGGTAAAAGATTCGTAAAAACTTTGACATGGGGCTTAGATACGTACGGTGCGGAAACGTGGTCACTGAAGCAGGAGGATAGAAGTGGATTGGAGGGTTTTGAAATTTTGGTGTGGAAAAGAATGGAGGAGTTGAAATGGACCGATAGGAAAACAAATGATGAAGTACTAGGAATGGTGGTTGAGGAGAGGGGTTTGTTGGGAGAACTACCTACCCTATGGTGGAAGGAAAATGGATGAAAGGCGTATTGAGCGGCAGTGGGATGTCGAAGACGGTAAAAGAGGGAAGGGAATCCATCATGCTTCTTTTTCTTTGTTTGTTGCCCATCTCAATTTATTATTTAATTCTTTGTACTTTAATTTGTCTATGTATACATATTTAATTATTTCTCCATATCTTATGATCCATTTCAAATTACGATGCAGCACGTGTACAAGACGATATAATTTACTGAATTATATTTATGTCGATCCAAAGAAGACAACAGATAACGGGGGGCAGTCGGTGGTGAAAAAAATGTGCTCCGTTGCGATAAAAAAACTAAGATATTGCTAACGATAAAAAGGATGGGGTGAGGATGAACAAATATCCAAGAGAGCATCAGAGAGCATCAACCTTTAGAAGGAATGGCATGGCATATGGTATTTTCACTTTTGAACCGGAATTATTGGCGACAGAAAATGGGAAACAGATTGCTTAGTGACGCCATAAATGGATAATATTTATACTATTTAAAACGAGACGACTTTTAAACGAAAGGAAATCTATCTGGGCATCTTCTCCGGGAGCGTCTTGAATTTGAAAAAAAATCATTGAGAATTCAAATATGATCTGATCATTCCATGTTAAGAATGCGAGTCAAAGACGGTAGTTGAAGCTTAAAGTAAGGCAATGAGAGGTTATTTTACTGGATACTGGAGAGTGGAAAGGGACGTACTAGTATTGAAGCACGAAATCTTCCTAAAGGCAACTTGTAAATATCCAAGGGAACACGAAGGACTATGCATAGAAGGAGAGAGGCCCGAATGCGATACACGGTAGAATTAACGGGGGGACATGTGAAAGGAGAAATATTAAAACATAAAGAGATTAGCAGATAGGAGGGCCAAACTAATCAAGTGATTGATGACTCTTGATGAAGATAAATCTCATCGACTGACGGAATTTCCCCTCTAGCCTTCCCCGACTACCAAACCCTTCCACCCCACTGGCCCACCCCCGTGGTCACTTGGGTGAATTATTACGGTGATAACAGCAAGCATTCCGATGAAAAGGAGTTAATTCTTTTATTTTGGTTCCATACATGCTTTTATTCGTGTATATTCTTCCGGCATGCACAGCTTTGTCACGAGGGAGTGAGCAATATTTAAAAAATATATGAGAAAGTTTTCCAGGTGAATGAAATGTGTAGCCAACTGGAAAAATGACAAATCAATGACAAAACTCAACAAACCGCGGATTTCAAACTAAGAGTTACGTAATACAAGTATATAAACCAATACTTGTGTTATCGAATCAAGTACTGAATGTTCTTTTAAGAAACAATACTTTTTTATCCCACTTAAACGTTATAACCTATATATTAAAATGAAAATAATTTTATGACATTAGCAGGCTCGGAGTAATAATTTTGAGTGATAAGCTTTACGAGAGGGAGTTTCTTTTTGAGCAACTGGATGTATGATATTCTTGGAAAATAATTCACCAACTACTGTTCTTGTAGCATCCAGAGATTGATTTGCAAATGCAATTTCAACGAATAGTAATCCATAAAAAAAAGTATCCATTTGGATGCTCAAGTTGAGTTCCTCCAAAATGAAAGCCTTCGTTTGAATATCTCTTATCGTTAACAGATTTTCACTCCCGGAAATGGAGAAAGAAATCCTTTCCTCCGAAATTTTTACCTTTGGATACAATAAAACGGCAGTAGAAATCAGGAAGCACAGAAGCACGTGTGCGTATGTCTTCCACGGTCCCCCATGAGTCATAAGAAACGGAGGGTCGGAGATTAGGAAACAAAACTACGGCACTGCCTTTAATTACCTTCCAGGAGTGCACGGATAAAGTCATTGGGAAATCCCCCGGTGAATGTCGGCCGGTTCGCAGATAGCCATGGAATATGAAATGCGCGGAAACTTGGCTATCAAACGAGCCATTCAAGTCACCAACGTCTGCTACAACCTGGAACCGTTTTTAAGAGGGCAATGACTTCCCATTTGAATACGGTAAAGGCCATTTCAATGCGTGCTCCCGCCATTAACGCCCACCCGGAAAAAAGGGCTCTTATTGGGTGGAGTTCATCTTCCTTTGGACGGATATTTAAAATCTGCTGATCGTTTAATTCTTCCATTATGTCTACATAACGCCAGGAGCTTTTTCAATCTGAAACAAATTTATTTAATTCACAACTCTTTTGATCAAAACATAGACAGTGGAAATTTCACTGCAACACTTTAGGCCTAAAATATTACATCTATATCGGTCACAGTTAGCAAAAATATTTGATATAGCACCAATTTTTTTGCAGAGATGAAAATCCAAATACCCAAAGTGGGTTTCGTAGATTTCCTAAATCATGCAATTTTTCCCGCGCAGTATACCTGTAAAAAAGTACATTAAATAAATAAAACAGTTTCTGGCGTAACTTGGTGGAAAATCTTCATAGTGACGTTTTTTTTAAATAAAACCACTTTGCTTTTCTACAAAACTTTTCTGAGGAAAATGTTTTTTTCCACTAAATGGTTTATGTGGAAAAGCGAAGTGGTTTTATTAAAAAAACGTCAATCTACATTAAATAATTTTGTGAATGATTAGATCGTATAGTTTTATGCATAAAATATAAGAACATCCTTTATCGACAGTGTACGATCATTCTAAAATCATTCGGGCCGTAGACCATAACAACTTTGTGAGCCGACGATTTAAAACTTCAGGATAACTGTTTATTTTGAAATCACGCCATCGATGATTCGAGCAAGACGAAACTAGAGGCAATCTTGCTCGCGAAGGGGTTGGACTCAAGTTGGGGTCTTTGCGTTCCATCGCCGTCGGAGAGCGTCCGCCAGGAGTCAAGACGTCGAGGGCGGATTCACGGGCGGAGAGAGGGAGGCCCGTGGGCCGACACCGGCACCTCGAGGAGGAGGAGGCCCCTATCTCCGTCGTTCCTTCTCTCGTCATTTTCTCCCCGACGAAGATTTCGATCGTCCGCGGTGTGGAACCCGCTCGTTAGATGGCAGCACTAGGCGGAGTCGGCCTACCTGCCCTCCTTTCCCTTTCCCCATTCGTAGAATTGAAATGCCCATCCCCCACCCAAGCCCAAGCGGCGAGCGCCATTCCGCCGTAAAGCCTTTAGATAATATTTTTTGTTGTATTGACTCATTTCCCCGAAGCAAAACGGACGTTATGGGAACTTTGAATTTTCCCATTTTCAGCTGATAGTTTAAAGCAGTCGCTCATGAAAAGAAATATAAAAAAAGCAATGAGTCATGACTTTTGCGCACACACTAACAACAACAACAATTCATGGACCCTAAGCGTTTTAAAAAGATACAATGCAGATATACAAAATTATATTTTTCTAAGATGCTCTCTGCTAGTAATCATTCATTCTCTTATGTGGCAAAATATTAGATACTTATAAACGGAGGTAGAGGTTTAAGGTCATTGCAAATTTATGCCACATTCATATAAATGTCTGAAGAGCCACGCTTGTAAGACGACTATAATATTTTAAGTCGTACATTGTAATACTGTCCCTGGTCATATCTATAAGGGCCTTAAAGGAGCGAAAGAATAAGCACAATGGAAGACAGGGAGGTAAGGGGAAAGTACGTGATTCTGAAAATGATTTCGTGCAATGGTAATCATTTAAACAAATTGGTGGCTCTTAAACAGAGATTATAAGTGCTAAATTCTTTAGAAGATCATGGTATTGTTCGTTTAGCGTGCTAATTTATTTAGTAGACCATTGGTCTGTTTTAGTTTCCATGATCCATCTACCAACATCGGTCTTATGACCAGTAGGCCACCACTAATCTGTAATCAACCATAAGGCTCAATAAAAACTGACGACAAAGAAGAAACATAAGAGGCCAAAAACGACTTCTTTATGGATTCTAAGAGCGCATTAAATGACAGTTCGCAAAAAAAAAGAATTTTACTCTGAAGTTAGATCGAATGAAAACTGGTTAAATCAAACATAGTTCATCATGTACTCCAAAGATAGGGACTCAAACCATGGGAAAAAAAGAACAAACTAATTCATAGATATATTTTTTATATAGTCTGATTTCTGGAATCCCCACCAGTTTCTCGAGAATAAAAAACTCGCTTCAACTTCGCCATACAATTCGCGATATCAGCCAAATTTTCAACGACAATTAAACATTTTTAACTTAAACTACGGCCCCGGAAATGTTTAAAAATTAAGTGAAAATATTTTTTTTGGTCCGCCATTCAGTGTAACTGCGCGGTGAAACTGCCATCGGAATGCCTCGGGGATAATAAAAAAAGATCTTCGTAAGGACTGGAAATTATCACGCAAAGGACGCTAAACCTCACTTTTTGGGGCTTTTGATGGCTGGATCCCCACGCGATAAACCCGCCCTCGATTCCAACGTCCTGGAAGAGAGCACTTGTGCACATTCTCCGCGATACATCACGGAGCCCTCGCAAGGATTAGAGTAATTTCTCGGCGAATTCCACCTCGCCACGTTCGGAGCCTTGAGTTGGGGACTACTCGAAAATGCACATACACACATCCAAGCAAGCAAACGGAGGAGGGCGAAGGAGGGGATGTGTTGGCGGGGGGGGAGGTGGAAGGTTTGAATATACTCCTCGCCTTAAAGAATCGCTTGGATTCGCTGCCCACCCAGAGGGCGCACAGCACGACGGCTCTCCGGGAGTGGGTAGTCATTGATTTTGCGGGACTCCCCCCTTCCTGCACCCTCTCCTCTAGCCCCCTCCCACTCTCTGCCTCAACATCCCCGAGTCGTCTTCCACTCCAACCATCTCGCCCCCCCGTCCGCCCCCCCCCCCATCAGGGGCAAGCGGAGGCGGCCGGAGGCGTGCGAGTGCCAAAATAGCAAAAGGATTTCAGTCGTCCCTGGGGACGGGAGGCCGGGGCAGAGCGTCGAAGGCCGGGGGCCCTCCCCGTACTTCCAATCGAAGGACAGGGAGGGCCTCAAGCGGAATGGCCTAGTCGGAAGGGCCTCAGAGCGGAAGGGCCCAGGGGACGTCAACGACGTCCTCCGGTCGGCAGCGGGGGTCGGAGCGGAGGAGGGATTGGGAGGAAAAGGTTGGTGGCGAGAGGAGCGGGGATTGGGGGGGGGGCAGGAAAGGTCACGGGGGCACTGGTGCGCAAGACGACGATGCCTCTCGCGTGATCTCCCGTTTCCCGAGGGTTTTGCAGCAAGATTCACGTAACACGCAGCCAACGAGTATTTTACACGCACACTTGTTTTTACGGGCAACGACTATAAGAGGAGCAGGGAGTTGCACAGCTCGAGCTTGCAAAGATTCGCGACGTGGCGCATCTTGGCTCTTTGCAGGAAGCTCCAGCCCCACTTTGGAGTTTTCGGGGAATCTCCTAACATTACGACATTGTTCCCAGGACAGACGATTTGCTCCCTTCGTTACGATGTCAACCAAATTTGAATACACTTTTCGAATCATATTTTACGCCCCGGAAAGCTATCTGCTGGGTTTGGATTAAAATTGGCACTTTATATCATCTCACACATGCATTGGACACGTAAGAAATATTCGAGTGTCCTAAGAAAATCTATCATGCTATCAAGAAAATTTTCTGTCAAACAAACATATTGGCAAAAAGCTTTATTCGGAGGATTTTCGGCTTTGGAAACTCAAAACAGTATATATGCATGCTACACGCCACATAAATTTAAATTTGTTGATGAATGCGCCATTTAAATTGATCGATGATAAATTTTGAATCTGAGCCACTTAACACCGTACGCCTGTATTACTGGGTTCCGAATTTCAAATTTGTCAACAGTACAAAACGACAAAACGTTTTTGTGAGAACAGTCTAGGAAATTTAGAAAGAAAATTACAGCATATAGTAAAATATAATTGCGAAAATCAAGCACTTTAAGGAGAATTTTGAAATTTATTACTCACAGATCAGAGAACATTACAACTGAGGGACCTCCTCTTTTTCCTTCTCTCTCTCTCTCTCACTTCTTTTAATGAATTTGAATCATGTCTCCAAATATGATCAAATACCAGGCATGAAATGACTAGCTTTTTGGCATTACCAAAATGGGAACATCCCGGAAAAAGGAACGTTTCTCTGTTGTTTGAAAGTGCATTATTATTAGGTAATCTACCGTTTAAGGTAGGTTTTTTTGGATGGACACAACTATCAAATAAACATTTTGTGACTCCCCGCCTAGTAACATAATCTATAGTATATCAGGTCCCTCTTCATCTCGGTGTACTTCTTTCCTCCCTTCATCCCGTCCAACATCCCCATCCTGCTCCTGCCCTTTCTTCGCTTGCCCAACATTCTCCCCTCTATTATCTTCTTCAACATTCCGCTACCGCTCAATACGCCTTTCATCCATTTTTTCCAGCCTCCATAGGATTTCTCTCAACAAACCCCTCTCCTCACCCACCATCTCCAGTACTTCCTCATTTGTTTTCCTTTCGGTCCATTTCACCTTCTCCATTCTTCTCCACACCCACATTTCAAAAGCCTCCAATCTACGTCTATCCTCCTGCTTCAGCGACCACGTTTCCGCGCCGTACATTGCTACGCTCCATATCAGAGTTTTTACGAGTCTTTTCTTAACATCCCTACTCAACGTCCCCGTCATCGACTCCCTCCTCCTTGAGAAAGCCTCCTTACCTAGCGCAACTCTTCTCCTTACGTCCCTACCACTTTGACCGTATTGGTCCAAAACACTTCCGAGATATGTAAATTGCTCTACCTGCTCTATTTTTTCCCCGCCTATTTTAATATTAAGCTTAGCCTTTTTCTTTCTGGAAAATCGCATAACCTTTGTTTTATTAATATTGATTCTCATTCCATATTTATCGCACTGGACCTCCAATTAACTCAGCAATGCTTGCAACCCCTTGGCCGACTGAGCCACTAATGCTTGGTCATCAGCAAACCTAACTGATTTTATGAATTCCCCTCCGACTTTCATTCCTACCTGCACTTCTTTCCATGCCTCTTTAATCATTTCCTCCACATATATATATATATGTGTAAAACGTCTTGCCTGTTTTCTATATTCCTCTCCATTAGTGATCTCATTACTGCAATGGCATCACGCCGTACCTCTTCCTTTCTAAACCCAAACTGATCATCCCCTGAGTTATTATTAGCCTTACTCTCTATCCTTTTGTTGGTGGTCCTGAGAATAACTTTAGCTGCGTGGGATATCAAACTTATTGTTCTATAATCCTCACATGACGTAGCCTTTGCCTTTTGTGGAATAGGAACTAACATCGATCTCACAAAATCTTCCGGCCAGATTCCTTCCTCATAGATACTACGAATCAGTCCATATATGGCTTTCTTCCCACCTTTTCCTAACCATTTCCACATTTCTACAGAAATGTTGTCCACCCCTACAGCCTTATTTGCTTTCATCTCCTTTAATGTCCTTTCTATTTCATCGCCGAGTATGCCTGGACCTAAGCTATCTTCTTCTACGACATGTTCCTTTTCTATGTCTAACCTTGTCGGCCTAAGTTCTTTACCATACAGTGTTTCTATATATTCCTTCCATCTCTCTTGAATTTTTCCTGGTTCAACTATTATCTTACCCCACTTATCTTTAACTGTTAGCACAGATCTCGCCTTCTTACTTCCCGATAATAACTTAACCTTGCTGTATAGAGCACCAATTTCACCCTTCTTCTGTAAACTTTCCATATCCTCGCATTGCGTTGTCCACCATTCTTCTTTTGCTTTATTGGTGGCCCTTCTCAATTTATTGTTTAACTCTTTGTACTTCATTTTGCCTAACTCTGTGTTTACATTCTTCCATCATCTTCTCTCATCCATCTTTGCAATCATCTCATCCGTGACCCATGGTTTCCTTATTCTTTTCCCGTTAATGGTTCCTATAGTGTATATATATATATATATATATATATATATATATATATATATATAGTGCCAGGACTCAATTTCTGTTTTGCATCCATCATTATTTTCTTGGGAATGATAATTGAGGTGGTTTCCCGTTGCCTGCATAAACTAATATATTTATAATTTACGTTCATAAGACATTGTTAAAAAAATATTTTCCATTTTTGTTGAATAGAAGGGTTGACGAACAACTACGTTAATTTGACGCATGGAATGCGGAGTAGACCGTAAGGGGGGCGGTCGTCACAAACGGAAAAAGGAAGAATTTTGGATTTCCTTTTCAATAGTTTTTCTTTTTGAAACTTCAGGCGTAAATGGATTCACTTTATGGCTACAGGCTCTTGTTCATAGGCAAACACACTCCAAGGAGTGTACATACCTCATACTTTTCCAGTCCATGAAGCTCTAGGATGATCGTTTGGATCTTTTGAATTAATTTAACCTTCAGGGCTTAACTAGAGTTATATGGTGAACTGTCGCAGAAAAAAAGTACTTTATCCGCGTTGGAATCAAATCACTTCACGAAAGCATGGTCGTATAGAGATGAACCTATCCATACAAACCGTCAGCCTGAGATTTCTGTCCCGAGGACACTTGTGCCACGAGAAGTTTCGAAAGCCGGTTGATAACTACCTTAGTTTTCCTTTTTTTCAAGCTGCCATTTAACTACTACCAAGTACTCATCGGTTCCTTTGCGCTATGCACGGCGTCAAACATTTAAATACCTAATCCATTGAGCTGGTCAATTATTCATTCTTTACTAATCGTAATGGCTTACGTTTGCCTTTACCTTACAATAATTCACATCAAACAATGTGTCAAGTGATTTTACATTAAAAACGAAAAAAGAGCCCCCATAGGACTCCCATAGTCATAACAGGTGTGAGATATTCATTTTTTGAATTTATCACCCCACGTTGACAGAAATGGGTGAAAAAATACCGTTACCGGTCTAGGGTTGATTGTGTTTCACCGGAAATCTATGGGGTCGGGAGGCTTCGGTTACTAATGTACTGCATTCTTACTCAGAGAGACCGTGTTCGAATCCCAGTGCGGGCGGGATTGTTCCTCAGGAGTGATATCTACTTCCGGTGCTACGTAGAGGACACTTCAAATGAATACGCCGTTCGTCGGATGGGACGGACGGTTGCGAAATTTTCGAAATTTAATAAGGTTGTAAAGGAATGGATTTGGTTTAGAAGTCATCACACTCCTAAATACGTATGGTACCCATACGTATATACTTTGAGAATGTGACGTCATGCTGTATTTTCCGCAACCGTTACGCATACTTCCTCATGCTGCAATCAAGTACAATTAAGAGCTTAATTTCGAGATATTTAGATTTGAATGAAATTGACTAATTGCCAACAGCAACAATTATCAACAAAAAATTGGCAGGATGTCGTCACAATAGTTAGAGTTTTTCCGATGAAAAATTTCAGTCCTGCACATGTGATCCGTTTGCCTTCGATGAACAAAATAAACGAAACGCGTTGCATTTTCCGACATATTTCCAATGACGACAAAGGGAATTAAAACAAGAGCCAACTCCTTAAGAAAAAATTCGAGGTCGTTAATGAAGAGGAAGGGACTGGAGAGGGAAGCGCAGCCTGCGAGACCCATCTCCGCTGGTCTAGTGAACATTTCCAACCTAAACATTGGACGGAATACTCTGGGCAAACCGGTTTCCCGTGTAACCCCGTTTACCGTTTTTTTCGGTACGCTGCTTTCAAATGCTCACGTCTCGCGCAGACTCATTCCAGAACGCAAATTACCCTCTAGTAGAGAGAGAGAGAGAGAGAGAGAGAGAGAGAGAGAGAAAGAGAGAGAGGGAAACAGATGCCTTATCCAAAATTCTTAGCTTTGACTGGCTCTCTCGTCCTACGAGCCACGGAAATTTTAACAAAAAGTACAAAAGAGCACAAAAAGTGGAAAAATTGGTAAATCCTTTGGTTTAGACGTTGAAAAAAATATTAAAAGATCTTCATAAAATAATCTTATTTTTCTGGATTTCTCTTTTGCATGGTAATTGATGAACTACCGTCCGGAGTTACAACGTTGGGCTACTGACCGGAGGGCCTGGGTTCGATTCCCGGGCAAGGCACTCTGGGCACCTGCAGCTCCACCCAAGTTATGTGATTTATCGGGTACCAGATCTTTCTGGGTAACCATAACCGGCACAGGGAAAGGAACTGCTCCCCCCCACCCTGATGTGTGAATATTCATTCACCCACCGCATAGGGCTTAGTACTGGGTGAACTCTACCATCACCTACCAAACCGACCTTCGGGTTGATTACTGTGTTTATGGTTTTTTAAAAGTAATTAAGATCATAGCCAACTTCACAGAACTAAAAAGAAATGCACCATCAAATGGGAGCGTAAAAAATAACTTCCGCAATGATATTTAGTTTTGAATTCACTTCTTATATTAGCGACCGAGGAATTTAATGCTTAAATTAACAAAAGAGAAGAAAATAATTTCCAAGTCCTCTTCGATATTTCCTCGAAAACGACTAGGCTATGTTCAAATAGCGCAATTTTCCATTAAGAAAACTATATGATGCATTCCCAACAAGATACGAGGTTTTACGTCATAATTATTAATTATCATCACTATCGCGATAGCACCATATACATTTCCGTCGCTGTTCATTAGCCGTTTCAATAGCCTTTTCTAAGTAAATTAATTTTTAAATGAAACATCTTCGATTCATAAAGTCAGCGCGCAAATTCTTCCTTTTGGGATAAAGAGCAGTTTTTTTTTAGTCTTCAGCGACACATAAAGTTCCCTCGGAATATCCCGTGGAGAAACATGAGCGAATGAGAGAGGGTTAGGCGAGAGTTCCGATTGGGAGATGTTGAACACGGGCGAGGACGCATTTCGGGTTTAGGTCGGAAGGGGTGAGGGGGAGGTGTCGGGATGATGGAAGGGGCCGTGGGCACTCAAGACGGGGTGAGAAGAGAAGGAGATGGAGGGGAGGGAGGGGCGGAGACGGAAGGAGCGAGCGAGGAACTAGTGTCCCCGGCGACGAAACAGGGTCACGCGAGGGAGAGGGAAAAGAGAGGGAGGAAAAGAAGGGAGATGATTTCCATTTGGTTAGCGAGAGTCGAGTTCGCAGAAGGGGGGGGATGGATAAGCGAAGGGAACGGGGGCAGGGGTGTGGATGCTGGTCGCGAGGAGGACACGAAGGGGAGGGAGGGTTTGGAATGAACAACCGAGGGAAGATGGGTGTCTGCGCCCCCTCTCCCCGCCGCGAGCAGGCAAGGGACGCGTGAATAGAAAGGGGATGAATAAGGGGCAAAAGGGGGCGGGGGGAGTTAAGGGGGGGTTCAAGAGGAGAACAAGGAGGAGGGAGGGATGAAGAGGCGGGGGGCAGCGAGAGGGCGACGGGCGCGCGGGAAGGGAGGGATGAAAGGGGCGAGAGGAAAACTGGGTCGCGATGCACACACACTCCAGGACCCGAGCGGAGGGGGCGCGGTGAGTGGCAGGGGGTGAAGGAGCCTCGCGGGTGAATGCAGAGAGGAGGAGGGCGCAAAAAAAGCCGTCTTATTGGGCGGCTCCCGCCTCATGCGAAATTTACATGGGATAACGATCAGTTGGTGGCGGGCGGGGACGTCATTCACATAAGCTGTAATTACGGCACACCGCGAAACGCTTGCATTTATTTCTCGGTTTAATGTGCATTCATTCATGAAATACACATGTATTTGCATATGTATACATAAAACTGATGGAATTCATATTCTTGGGTTACTTCACCTCCACGCAGAAATGGGTTGTCGCAAAATTAAAATACAGTATTTAAGTTAATTTTTGTTTCCCGTTGATTGCACAACAACATTTTTTATTATTCCAACGTTATATGTTGATATCACCTCTTCATGCTACGAAATAAATGTGTTCATTGGCAAATTCAAAGAAGTTTGGCATTGCCGCGACAGAAGAAACTTTTCACAGAGTCATCCACTAATATGCATTAAAATGCTACAATTTTAATGTGCAAAAATCATTCGCCTACGTCAAGTCGCCTTGACCGGGATCCCAGTCAAGGCGAATAACTTTTACACTTTGAAGTTTTTGCATTTCCACGTTCACGGGTGTTAAAAGTGCATTTCGATAACGTATTTGGAAATATTTTAATGTATTTAGATATGAAGGAAGAGTTAAAATAATTTTTTTATTACATGCATATCCCAAGCACGGAAGAATTCATTCAAATGATTGAGGCGAGGTGCAGTGGACGTTCGTCGTTATGAGAAAAACAAATTTGCGTTTTTCCACTAGTATATCGGTTCACAAAACCTTCATCAGACACGAGTCCGATGATGGTACGTTGTCAGTAAATCGGTGGAAAAGTGCAAATTTGTTTTTCTCACGGAAGAACTGTAGATCGTTCTCACACAACTTACAAATGATAGGTCATGAACGCACTTAGGTTCGATTAATAGTTGGATTAATACTTCATATACAGCGTGCATCTCAATGATACACACTGTAAATGAAGGAGACGAATCACTTGCAAAGTGGAAGTTCTGAGAGACGAAACTGAACAGAGAACACCAACCAAGAACACTTCAGCGTGTTCACAGGCTTTAAAAAAATACGCTTTCTGGACACATTCTGAAGATTCCCTGCATGAGGTTGATTTCAATTAAAGGTAAAAGGACACCTCGAACTACCGCAATACTCAAAATGAAATATCTACTTGAAACAGCTGGTGAGTGGAAATAAATGAGGCCTGTGGAGAAACCGCTCATTGCTGCTAACCGATAACATTTAGAGTCGCTATTTGATGATCATTGAAGCACAAGAACCTAATGGAGGCTTCCCCCACCAACTGGGGATCTAAGACCCGCCCATAATATTTTTCGTAGATTGAGCACCAAATTTAATAACTGCGCAATAGTTGCACGGAAATCAGACATTCGCATGTGCATGCTCGCGTGAGACGGGTCATTTCATGCCGGATGCACCCCTTCCCCATCCTCGGCACGGCAGAACCTCATCGTTACTAGTTCCTAACAGTATTTCCCTTAGAACGCATGCTCTTTCACCGAATTGCAGGAAAAAAACGTCTCCACGGAGCAGAAATATGCCGCCGATTATGATCATGAAACGAAATACGTTTCCCGCCGCAACAACCGCACGCGCTTGCAACCACAAGAGTGACTGGATTTTTTCCGCAGAGCTATCTCACGTCAAATGGGATGAGAAACTTCGTCTGTCCCCATGGGGGGGGGACTCTCTTCAAGTATGCGAACGTCGGACTTGGGGAGGGAGGGGGGAGAGGGTGGGTTTGTGAGTGTTGGGAGGGACGTCGGGAGGGGGGGAGGTGGTGGAGTACTGGTCCCGGTAGTAGCTGGTAATGTGCGTGCGGGAGAAGAGGGTGGTGCGGGGGCTGGGGTGGATCGAGCCCAAGGACGCGGCGAGGCAACGGGGTGCTGCAAGGAAAGATTACCGTGAGCAAGGAAGTCTTTCTATCCACTGTGCCACACCTACCCTTTTTAAGTAGAGGGTGGAATGGAATGTGAACTGGGGTATGTTCGAGAGATGCAGATTCGAGGCTCCACTTCCGCCGAATGAACTTTAAACACAAAGTCTGCTTTTTCCTTCGCGTCCATAACCCTTAAAAAAATGCCGCACGAGGGGTTTATTAAACGATTTCTGCGATCGTATCCGTCCGCTTCGATAAAAGTCAGTTGAAATGAAGAAGGGTTCGCGAGGAATAAAAAAACTGACGAAATATTTTTCGCCGCTAAAATTTCTGACCTGCAATTAGAGTGGAAACAAAACGTGATGCGAGCAACGTCGCTTCGTCCAGTCACACACGGACACGAGTGAAGTGGATAACAATTGATAATAAAAAAATGACTCTAGTACTTCTAAAGGCATCATTTCGGTGTTCGCTATTTCACGTTTTGTACTCGGTGTAACGAATGCAGAGCCACAATTAAAAAAATGTTCATTTGAAGAGAATAACGAGGAGGACTAAAATTTGAATTCAAATCAACAGAGAGAGAGATCAAATAAGTGTACCCTTAATAGCCACTCTTGCGTGGGTTTCACAAAGTAGGACAATTATTCTAAGTGATAACTTTAAGTAGTGTCCTAATTTATCATAGCTACTCACAGCGAAGCAAAACACGGTGGCTCTATATATCACAGCAAACAAGGGAGCATTGTAATCGCCTCACGGATGCGGCGGTGATGCATGACTTCGTGAACGCTCCCAATTGATTTAACTAGGGCAAAAATCTAAGCATAAATCTTTGAAGTATTTAGCATAATAAATAATTGCAGGAGTATGATTTGCAATAACACTTGCCGAGAAAATTGAAATGCAATTGACGTTCGGCATCAGAACAAACAATACACATTTCCAACTCAAGCGCAACGATTTTTCCGCTTATTGAATTTAAAAATTCACTATCGTGGGACTTACTAATGAAGCACGTAATTTAAGAAGCAAAACTAAACCGTACTTACATGCACTAATTCGCTTAGTACGACGGTATTATACTTTTCATGATTTTCATAATGAATATACTCTATTCATTATACTATTTTACTAACTGTTCACTCGTAAATATCATGAACGCGAAGTTTGTTCAATATTTGGTGGTATTCAATTCTTCATTCATACTTACGTAGTTATTGAAACCGACCATAAATCATATGTAATGTTCTATTGAACGGTGATTATAATTTTTTCTTGCCATAATTTGTTTTCTAGAATTTTAATTTTCTAAAATCGTTGGTATAAGGCATAATATGTGGTACAAGCTTCATTGATTTGACACCAGTGTTATGTCAGCGGCGGCATTTGAAAATTGAAGCATGTTTAATTCGCCTACGTTCCCTTTCGATGATTGAAAATACTTTTCAAGAAGCCGTTTCTTCACATTACGAATCGGAAAAAAATATCACGCGGCCAGTTCTGGATTATATAAAGAGGACAAAGAACACACTTAATTTTGATTGTCTTAAGATGATCGCGATTCCTCCATTAGTTTCGAGGAATCAACCGCACAAAGTTATATATAACGTGCAATGTTTCTCGTATACAGATTTTGTGGGAACCTAACAAAATTTTAAATATTTCAGGAAGTGCTCCTAATGTTATTCAACGATCTTCCCTCACGAAGGCGGCAGCAGGGATGTTAATGTTTACTTTAGCAGTGACTGGAGCTCCACGCCCACTTTCCCATGAAATTGATTGTCTCCCCTTTTCAAGCATACCAAATCATCTTGAAGCTGTTTATTCTAAGCTATTTATAATGTCTATAAGACATGTCTATAAGACTCTTCAAAGCTTGCTGTGACATAAATTAGACATTGTATGACGAATCGTGTAGGCGGAAGCAACATTTTAATGCAATTAATGCAATGTCGCGTGACACCTTCGTGCATCGTTGCCATGGACGAACTGCACAGGATTCAAATTGCAACATCTGCCACGGACGTAATAATGAAGACAATCAATTTTAAACTATACCGCGTTGTATATGAAACTAATAATACGGCATAAAATAAAGCTTTAGCACAAAATTATACGAATTGATGATATTATGACCAATATTTATTGAACATACGACACCTCATACACATTTTAGTTGAGTTTCATTAACCAAGTAAATCACCGATAGGTACCGAAAGTATTCTTACAATCACGGACTAGACGCAAAAAAATCCCAAAATTCAATATTCCCAGGACGATGATGAACTAACTACCTTGATGAGGTTGAGCTTATGCCATTCTTTATTTTTTAAAACCACAGAGGTTTCAATTTCGGCCAAAGGCGATTTTTCCCTCCTCGTGGTCTATCTTATTATTTAATTCCGAGGAAATATTCAATTGAGCACAATTTGAGTTTGCATATTTTATTGAGAAACATTACAACACGATGATAATTTTTTCTGCAACGATTTCATCCGCTAGAGTCAAAAGAAACGCCCCATTAAGTAAACGTCGGGCATTCACGCAATGGCCTTTCCCGACGGCTTCCTCGCGTGACCATGAAAGATGACCAAATATTGAGATGAAATCCGGGGAAAGTTTGGCATCCGAGTTTTCTCACGGTTAATAACCGGTATCATTAAAAAGAACCATTTTGCTACCAATTTAGCTTAAGTGGCCTGGTGGTGTGCTCGTATACGAGAGTAAATGGCATTCAATCACTAACGAATTACATAAAACAAAATCATTAATTAAAGTTAGGTGGTTGACACTGATTGACTCAATTAGACAACATTTACCACTTTTCTAACCATGAAAATCTCCGTCCACTGATACCAAAAAAATATATCCCACGTGAATACAATTATTGTTCGTTTTTACTGCGTTATTTAAAAGATTAGAACTACACAAATGTCAGAATATTGCATTTTTTTCGTTTCGAAAATTGGCGCAGTTACATAAATGAAGATCCCCAAGAAGGAAGTGCGACAGTGACTTGTTATCCACCGCAATGAAGTGTCGCCGCCGGCGTCCTAACCCGAGCGTGCCACTGGGAGGGAGACTCGCCATTGTGCTCTCCGAGCAGCAGTCGCGACCTACTCCGCGAATACCTGCCTGCCACACGAGAGGCCTCCCCCCCCCCCCCACACGCCGTGCTTTGTTTGAACGGCACTTGATATTATTCTCCAGGCTTCCCAGATATCATTCGTTATGACGGGACAACATTAAATGGGCTTTGGTTTAGAAGTGGGTTAAGTGGGCGCCGCAATGCGAGGCGCTAACATGCGGGGAGGCGAGGGGAGGTCAGGGCCGGCCAGTCGCCCGCACGCACGCGGGATGCTGGACGATGTTCCGGCGGGAGGAACATCAATGTGCGCGGGTCGCATCCTCGTCCCCATAATCGAATGCGGATGCACATCGATTTCTATGGGATCGATACTAAAAAAAATGATAATCTTAAAAATTATCCTCCAGGCATCGGGAAATGTATTGTCGTGTATGAACGTGTCGGAGCCGGGTCAAATGGCAGCGGGCAGTGCGTTGGGAGGAACCATGGGAGAAAAGAGACGAATATTGCCACATTTTAGTAGTGTCGATCGTTCCTTCTTACCGAGGTATTTCCGTCCATCCAACACGGGTTTGTCCAAAACATGACTAGGGTCGTGAATGGAAAGTTTTCTTATGGAATGACGTCTACTGTTGACGTCAATTACTGTTGGCGTCTATTATTTTCGAAAACGCCGTCTCTGGCAAGGGTGGGAACTGTTTCATTCTGAAAGTATGAATCATTGCATTGTTTACCAGGTGCATCGTGGTTCCAGAAATCTTTGGATGGTCCGATGCAAATGCAAATACCAATCTATCTGAGCACTTATCAAGCCAACTAATGGTCATAGGCAGGAGGTTTATGTAAATTTAAAAAAATTGAAAAATGTAATTGGTGTCAGGAAGGTGGATTAGGGTAAGGAGCAAATAAGTCATCACCCGTTATTCTGTGAAAACTGGAATTTCCACGTCAAACTGCTTCAGGTATATTTTCTCATTTCTCTTCGCATTTCCTGTCGAAAAAAATATATTGTGGAGTACGAATGACTAATTGAACTTTGATTATTATTATTATAAGGTAATCTACCGGTTACGGTAGGTTTTCGGATGGACACAACTATCAAATAAATATTTTGTGACTCCTAATAACAGCAACATAATCTACATCAGGACCCTCTTCATCTCTGTGTACTCCCTTCATCCCGTCCAATATCCCTATCCTGTTCCTGTTTTTTCCTCACTTGCCCAACATTCTCCCCTCTATTACCTTCTTCAACATTCCACTCCCGCTCAATACCCCCTTTATCCATTTTTCCTGCTCCCATAGAATTTCTCTCAACAAACCCCTCTCCTCACCCACCATCTCCAGTACTTCCTCATTTGTTTTCCTTTCGGTCCATTTCACCTTCACCATTCTTCTCCACACCCACATTTCAAAAGCCTCCAATCTACGTCCATCCTCCTGCTTCAGTGATCACCTTTCCGCGCTGTACATAAATACGCTCCATAAAACTTTAGATGATGACCTAAATTGAATCAAACTCTAAATGTTTCCATCAATTTCAATGTTGAGCGGACAATGTTTTCCCTAAATTTTATCGGAGATCAGTATGGTGCGGTGGCTAACGTATAGGCTTCCCACCGAGAAGGCCTTGGTTCTAATCCTGGAGTAAACAAATATTTTACAGTGGCATCCCTATTTGAGGTGCTTTGTGGAGAGCACTTTGAGTGAGTACGACGGCCGTCGAATGTACGTTACACTGTAGATCGCTTGGCGTCTTTGCGACAAGAGTAGACTAATGCCGACGCTGGGTTTCTCTCCACCCTTCATTTCCCAACCATCCCTAGTGGCACAAATGACCTTAGCTGTCGGTTGCCTGCAACACAGCTATTGAAGCTATCAGGTTGCCACTCTTTATCGCATGCAAATTATCTATAATTAACCGAGAGTTTATATAGGTTTGACCAAATGGGGATCACGCATGCAAATCATACACCGATTCCAGTTTTATGGACAGAAAAGTTCTCTTGCTTGGTGTAATCACGGCTACTTTCGCTGTTTAGGTGGAACAGGTAGAGTACTTCTCCTATCTTGGCAGCGTTTCGAATCAATACAGTGAAAAAAGTAGGTGGCAGGGAAAAAAAGGAGAATTGTCTTAAAAAAAGAAGCTTTCACTGGAAGGAAGAATTCGATAACAGAGACGTTGATTAAGGACTATAGGAAAAGACCAGTTGAAACCATTTATGTGAAGTATGGTTTTGTATGGCGGGGAAACATGGTGGTTTTAATGGAGATGATAGGACTTAGTTGGAGCCCTTCAAAAGGTGGGCATGGGGAAGGATGGAGAAAGGAAGTGAATAGAAAGAGAAACAAACGAGAAAATGGCAAGTGGTAGGGGAAGAGAGGGGGTTGTTCGGAGAAATGCAAAGGAGACATAAAAAGATGGATGCTGAGCGTTTTGATTGGCTATGGGATGTTGAGCATTGCGATGGAGGGGAGAACGTTAGTCACGGGAGGATAGAGTGAGAAAAGCAGAGGGATATTGGATGGACTCAAAGGGGAAAGAAATTTTATGGAATTAAAGACGATATTATGGAAGTTAATGAGGTGAGTTGGTTTGTGCCTGATTAGCCGAGGCTAATAAATGTATGGGAGTTAATTTTGTGCTCATTATAAACGGGGGAATAGGTATCAATAAATAATATGCTGGCGAATTAACATTGCCATTTTGAATCATCGAACGTATCCGAAGAATTAATATTCTCTTTTTTTATTTTTCTTTTATTATTAGAATTTATTTTCATTATTCACTCCTTGGAGTGAATAATGACGTAAGGATAATTTAGGAAGACGTGATAAAAAATATATACATATAAAATATTTATGCCGTAAAAGATTCGGCAAGAAGAAACAATAGTACAATTTTTTCTCTTAAAGTACCCATAAATCAAGTCTGTTTCAACAGCTCATCCCATGTGAGCAGCGTCACCTGGCGACGGAAAGAGGTCTTCTTCTTCTCCAGAGAATACACTTACGGTGCAAGTCGAAGTTGAGAGCTTGATACATTCGGAGAGGAGGAGGAGTTGAACCTTTGTAATCCTTTGATCGAGGCACTCCCAGAAATAAGTAAATTTAACAGCTACTCTTAGACTATTGTGATAATTTTATAACAATTGAGTATTGAGAAAAGCACAACTTCATGAAAGATGTACCTAAAATTTTTGTAAAAAGTTTTCCAGAAATTTTGGAAAAACAAAAAAAAACCCTAGAATAAGAAACTCAACTCGTTAGACATTAAGGTAAGTCTACTATGTTGCCTGCGAATATTTCTACGCATAAAATAATTCAATGTATAAAATATTGAAAAGTGCGATACAAATCTTATACTTTTCTAAGGAGACCATCTTAAAAAAGAGAACAAAAGGTACAGGAAAAGAGTTGCAGTAGTTCACTCCGCTGATTACCCTGAAATGCGAACTTTCCTAACGAAATAGTTACGAAGTAGTCTTCCGGGGAGGAAAATGTCCTCCCAAGTCGAAAGGCTAGGTGTGGAAGAGAGAGACTGCTGAGTAACATAGCGATTCACCTCTCCGTCCTACTACTCCCCAGAGTTCCCGGCAACACACGTCCAACTTCGTTTCTAACTCAATTTATACACTACCCCCACCCTCCCCACCTATCCAACACTTCTGCCCCTCTCCACTAGCTGTTTCTCCGCAGAGCTATTCGAAAACGCCTTTCCAGGCCTCTGTATCTCTGGAAGCAGGAGCAAAAGTGGTAGTATAGTGCCCATTTACGGAAGTGAAGATTCCAGACGGCAAAGGTTAAATTTCGTCTCTAGGAAAATCCAAGGCGTTCTCTTCCTATACGAGAAGGAAACACAAGCTCACAAGTTGCTACATCGTAACTGCCCGGCAAGACCGTTTAGCGATATATATATATATAATTTTTTTTCGTTACAGGTTCCCGCCCACCTTCCTCCACCTATTTGAAAAACCCCAACCCCCTCATCCCTTACCCTTTCCTCCTGGTGCTGAACCCCCTGCCACACACCCTTTTTGGTGGCTCGCAGGGTATTTGTGTAGATGTGTAAATATGGATTAGTAACGACGGAAATTTGTCTTGAGCAAGGCCTACTTTTCCCAACAAATTCCATCAGATGCTTTCTGGCTAGGGTACCATGTATATTCTTTTCCGAGATCCCTTCTTCATGGTTTGAAAAAGATCAGAAATACGTATATCGAAGTTGCATGACTCAATTACTCAGCAATGATCCAAGCAGTGCCTTATAATAAGACGGATATGATTGCATTCAGGGGGAAATAAGTTGACCTCGAATTACAACTACGAGTGATACGACAGAATAAGCAATAAAACATATAAGTCAATAAAAAAGCACACTAATCTATCCGAAGATTAGTTTGATGGGTGAAGTCACTTCGTAACCAAGCTTTCTATAATCATTATTTGGTAGTCTACCTAAAAGGTAGACTACCAAATAATGATAATGGAAAGGTAGGTAGATAAGGTAATAGATAAGATAAGAGATAAGGTAGGTTTTCCATGAACTCGAAATTAACAACGATATATTTCTTAGCCGCGACTTACGAAACACAACGTACCACTGCACACTAAACTCAAATCTTCTTCAATTCTCCATACTTTCTTCCACCCAACATGCCATACTTGCTTCTTTTTCGCTTGCCTAGCCCTGTTCTCTCTATCGCAATCTTCAAAATCCCATCGCCAATCAAAATTCTCTGCATTAATCTTTCCTGCCTCCTTTGAATTCCTCTCAACAATCCTCTCTCTTCCCCCATGGTAGGTCTAGAACTTTCTCGTTCGTTTTCCTTTCTGTCCATTTCACCTTTTTAGAACTGCACATCCACATCTCAAAAGCCTCAAATCTACGTCCATTATCATACTTTAACGACTGTTTCCGCGCCGTATAAATGGCGCTCCATATCACGATTTTGATGAGCCTTTTCTTAGCATTCGTACGCAAAGTCTTTGTCATCGATTGCTTCCTACTTGACTTCGTTGCCTAGGGCAATTCTTCTTCTTGTGTCCCTCATAGGCAATCCGTCTTCTTATGTCCCTAATACTTTGCTTAGTTTATTCCAAAACCTTTCCTTGTTGAGAAATGAGACTAGGGGTTCCTGATTCTCAAAGAGATAATGGAAACCTAAGGTTTTAAGTAAGGTACAGGAGATTTGGGCTTGTTTACTACACCGAGGGAATTATAATGACACCAAAATACATAAGTGGATTTGACCAACATTATATCATAAGAGAAATATATGCCGTGATCGACAGACACAAGGGCTCATTCTTCATAATGAACAATAAAATAACTTCACGTTTCAGCAGAATAATTAAATTGGAATTCCACAAAGTATCGGCCTCAACTAACCCTCAAAATGCTCTTTCTTCTGTCGTGCGATATGCAATGAGAACAAAACTAACCCAAGCAAAATCACTTAGAGGCAAACATGCATTGATGTAGATAGTTATCATATTATGTTAGGCATGTATGTACATATGTAAGCGCACGAATGTTTTGGTGTACACGAGCTCATTTTTATTCAGGTGCACGTATAAACTATAGTGGTATGACTGGTGTCCCGAACACATACACTTGCGGTGGCTTATAGGGTATTGTCTACACGTAGATAAGTTGTTGACTAAAGGAGAGGGAATAAGAGGAAGGGTAAAATGGAGCTGCCACTTCGAATTGTGCAAAATAGAATTACAGGAGAATGACGAAGAGGGTCTCATGGTCTTCCTCGTGGAATATTCCCTTCAGTTTTTCCTTCTATTATATTCCTAATCAATCTATTTTGCCTCCATGTGTGTCCAACACATCTATTTCTTCTTTACCGTAGTTCTCGAAATGGTCCCATCCTCTTCTGCTCTTCTAAATACTTCCTAGTTCATTACTTTGTCTGCCCATTTAATCTTCAGCACTCTCCTCCAGCACCATGTTTCAAAGGTTTCTTCTATTCTTCGCTGGCCCACCTTTCCAATGTTCCAAGTCTCGGAACCATATAGCGCCATGCCCCACACGAAAGTCTCGACGAATTGCTTCCTTGTTTCCAGCCTTAGGTTCTTTGAACATATTAATTGCCTCTTCTTCATGAATGCGTTCTTAGCTTGGGCCATTCTTCACTTGATGCCAGTCAAACTTCTTCCATCCCATGTTATGCTGCTGCCCAGGTAGATAAAGCATCCCACTTGTTCTAGTTTCACCCCTCCAATAGCAATATCTGCGTTCAGATTCTCTCTCTTCCGCACACAAGGATTTTAGTTTTCTTCTTGTTGATGTTCATTTTATATTCCCCCAGCACTTGATCCATCGCACTTAGAGTTGCTTGCAGGTCTTCTCACGTTTCCGCCACTACTGCGATGTCATCTGCATACTGGAGTATGTTGATTTTTTCTCCATTGACCTCGACTACTTTGATACCCATATTGCTCGAAAAACCTTAACTAGGATAAGGGACGCCAAAGTTGTTGGCCTGACATGAGCCTAAGTGAAATTATGAGCTTCGCACGTACGTATGTATTTCCGAAGTCTTCTCTAGCTCCGCAATAATTCAAAAGAACCCAATAACAGAACGGGGAATCGTGATCATAATTGAAGGCGGGATTTCAACTAGTCTAACCTGACGACCCAGAATCAGCATAAATCATCCCCGCGTCAGTACATTCATTAGTTGACTTGAAACTTCCCCCATTCCTTTAATAATTTGGGCATTAGAGAGAGGCATCCTTCAAACGGAACGCTCACTCCAGGGCACCCCACTCGTTAAGGGCCCCTTAAGTTCTGGTCGGTCCCTCCACTTCTCTCCGGCGGGGCGACTACGGCGAGGTCAAGAGTGCAAGTATCCCCCTCACCGGAGCAATCGCGCACTAACCTGGCCCCTCCTCCCACCGCGCCACGTCCCCAACTTGCGCACGGGGACTTGCTAATGCTTTCGAATACGTTGCGGCTTGGACTCCCCCTCCTCCCATACGAAGAACCCTAATTCCCCACCATGCACTGCCCTCCCGATTGTCACGAGGGACAGCTGAAAACTTTCGCGAAAGAGTAAATAAGTTTCATTACATACTCTTCGAAGAGGGCCCTGGAAGATGAAAAACCTCGCCCAGGGATAAGATTCTGGTTCAAACAGTCATTATGACATATGCAAAGTATTGGGATTATTTTCAATGGTGTATAAAAACCATAGACACAGTTGCCAACTCGAAGGTAGGTTAAATAGGGTGAAGGTAGAGCTCACCTACTATGTACTGAGCCCAACGGTCTGTGGTATTCACAAATCAGGGTATGGGAAGGAGGCATGTTCCTTTCCATGAGCAGTCTACGGTTTCCCATGAAGTTCTAGTACCCGAAAAATCACACAAAGCTTGGGTGAAGATAACGGTGACCAGAGAGATGTGCTCGGGAATTGAACCCCGGCCCCCACCGGTCGATGATAGTCTTCCGCTCGACCCCATGGACCACCACGTTCCAGTGGTAACGTAAACCCCTGGACTACCTCGTCCCCTTGGTATGATCTGCCGGAGGTCCCGGGTTCGATTCCCGGGCACTTCTCTCGGTATCCTCTACTGTGCCCAAGCTCCGTGATTTTTCTGGTACCAGATCTTCCCGGTAAACCATACGCGGCACAGGGAAAGAAACTACTGCCCCCTTCTTACCATGATCTGTGAATTTCACACGCCATTGGGCTTAGGTGCAAATTAGTAAACTTGGCCATCATCTATCAAACCGACCTACGGGGTCATGACTGTGTTAATGTTTTTCTATTACTGAGGCTAGAGTGGAGCGAGAAGTAGAATTATCATACCACGCGAATTAATTTCCATACCACTGCGCTTAGTGCTGAAGATATGCAAATGACAAGCAAGCCATTTAACATTAATTTCAGACGATAGATTTAAAAGTTTATTTGGTAGTTCGGTGATTTATATGTCCGATAATGCATCTGATAAAAATTGAGGCAAAAATTTCCACATCCAATGGTACTAGAATAAATTATTTAGCTGTGGAATTCTGTATCTAAAGGAAAAGTAAAAACTCTCGCGAGCAGTGAATAAAAGACAATGCAAAAAGATTCGTGAAAATGACCTGTTGGTGTATTAAGTAACGGCATCGCATGTCAAGACAACTGCCAGGAAATATCAGTTGCAGATTCATCGCACTCTGGTATCGGTGAAAATACTCTTTGCTCATATAATTCGTAAGGAAACAGCACGGCCTTCCGGAAAACACTCCGTCCCTCGCAGCCGCACATCAAAGTCTCGATTCTAAAGGCTAACGGACGGCTGGAAACGCCTCTGCCTTGCAGATGCTATAATTCCAAAAACCTGAACCAAGATTCAGCGGAAGTGTTCCTAAGCTTCACTTATCTCCTTCGCGTGACTGAGCAGTCGAAGTTCCAGCTGATCCCATGGACTTGGGCGTAGAAGTGTCTTTAACAGTTTAGACGTTTTCTCCATGCCGTTTTCAGAAAAAGGAAAATGCAACTATATCAAATTACACTTACTTGCATTGTTCAAATGAGGACGATGCGATTGCATCAGCAAACCATTCTTCTTCTCCTCCTTATTTATTCAAACTAATTTGCATCGCGAGAATATTAAGTTAGTGCATGCTGCTGATATCTTTCCGAGTTCAATCAGCCAGATCTCATCTCATGGAGCACAAAAGCATGGCATTCAACTCTTATGCATTTCCTCTTTCAAAAATAAAATTTAGTGTACCATGTTATTTGAAGGTCACTTCAACACTATTGAGGTATTTATGGACTTATCCATGAAGTATTGGGAACTTGATGGTATTCTTCGACATAAACTTTCGAATATGAACTTGGTTGGATTTTTGAGGTTGGTTTTTTGAGAGTACCCCAAAATATATGAAGAATGGCATGTATATGAAACTATATAAAGAGTAATAATGTGGATTTTGTTTATTTTTCAATTACAATTATTTCCTCGTAGGTATACATAACTGTAGATTTTCAAGTTGAGTCAATAGCATTTCTTGTGTAAACCCTTCTACATTATAGAGTGATGTTCTTCGGTCATATTAAGCACTTTTGTAGAGAATTATGTATACAATATGAATTATGCACAGTACAATCACATGTATATTACAATTTATGTGTAACAAGCATTTTCTAGACTCGTGGCCTTTGTTTATAGCTAACAGATAACCATATAACGTTAATAAAAGGTCCTTAAATTAAACCTGTGAGTGCATCTCTACGTAGACCAGATTCCATTGTAAAATGGTGCAGAGTTGAAATATTCAATTCGGCCACCAACGATGAACGCCTGTAGCTGCACACTGTTGATTATAAACCCAATTGTTCATGATCAGAGACATCACTGAGGATAGGAGAAAAGAGAATTCCTTGAGTCGAAGTTTTATGGAGAAGAGGGGGCAGACCGGCGAGAGACTGTCCCCCGCCACTTCTTCTCCCTCGCGGCCGCGGTGGAGAGAAGAGGGCCAGGCGAACGGGGCGTAGAGAGAGGAGGAGTCGGCGAAGCACAGGGGCAATCAGGGATTGGGGGAGAGGCGGGGCAAGTGAGAGAAAGGGAGGGGAGGAAGAGTTAAAGAGGGAGAAGGTTTTTGTGGGCGAGAGACGGCGGGGAGAGCTGGGAGAACATTCACCTGTCCTTGCGCGGTGAATAATTGTTCTATTTTTGCCGCCAGTGTTTTCCGAGTCCACCAACGTCACAATTTTTCCCCCTAAAATACCCACGAGGTATGTGCATAGGTGAGTCGGAGGGGGAGGCTGGACCGGGACGAGAGGGGGTACGGAGAGAGGAGGAGGGAGGGGGTGGGGCGGGAGGAGGCAATGAAGAGCAACAAATCACGGTAAGCAGGAGGTTAGCGAAGCAGGGGTGCGGGAGAGGGGTCCGGGGGTAGCAGGGTCGTGTTTGCCGCGCAGGGGACGGAATAAGGGAGCAAAGGACAGCGGAGCGTTAACCAGGGGGTAAGGGACGGCGAAGGAGGGTGGGTGAGGGGCGGGTTGGGGTTGTTTCAGGGTGAGCTGGGCCTTGTAGCGGGCGGCCGGAAGTGTGAGGAGGGGCGGCGGTCGGTCGCCAAACCGAAAGAGGCTCGTGTTCCCCATCAGGCCGGCCACGCCCACTCCGAAATTGAAAATAATCGTGTGCATATCGTAGGATCAGCGACGTTGGCTAATTAAGTAATAAATCAACCAATCAATTAACCACGCACACAAGACTGTTTCGCAGAAGACGCAGCATTTTATGTTACAAAGATCATTATAATATCATACACAATACACTTCAACGTCCTGCTCGTCGTTGTAGCACATTAAACTGAAATATAATGCGAAGGGAACGGCAATAATACGGTAATACCTATTTGACATGAAGCAGCAGCTTGGAGCGCCAAGTCTATGCGATATAATTCTCATCCGCAGGTTTATCATGGCCGGCCGTCGATTATAATAATAATCAGACCATGAATTTTGCCCTTTTCCTGGAATTCCTTACTCCGACACCGAGATTTAAATATGGGATATACAAATTCACAGTTTAATAATTGCAATAAAAATACGCATCATTGCTCATTCTGGGAATGGCTCGAGGAAGTCGGAGGGTGGTCGCGTATGGTGAATTCTGCTCACTGAATAAATCAATACTAACCAGTCGGGTGAAGCTTAAAAGCAATATTCACGTTTGGAATTGGCAAAATAACTGCAAGTTATAATATAATATTCTGATAACATCCATATATTCATTACTAGGAAGCCATATTAAGCGGACGGAGGCCGACTAATCCAATTCAAACAGTAATTCATATTAAGGGAAGACCTGGTGCAGCAGTAACGTAATAATGGGTTACGATAGGGTAATTGTGGCCATTATTATGCTACTTAACGATTCTAATCTCTCTATTCCCAATATGGAAATGTAATCAGTTTTTCGGAGTTTTAAAAGCCAAATTGTTCGATCAGATGTAATAGAAGTGATTGAAAGGTTGCCTTTAACTCTGTTAAGTCTTAAAAAATCCAATAATATGGAAAAAAACGTTTTAAAAAGAAGCAGTGACGTGTAACGGTGTGAAATAAATAACTGTTCTATAGCATCCTCAATAATATGATTCCGAGTTAAAATCCATTTTTCGCTGTCTTATTTTATTTTGGTCATTTTTGTGAATTTACGTATAACTAAATTAATACTGGCGATAGCTATCAACAAAACAAAATACAATAGCTAGAAAATATAGCCAAACATAGATCAAACAACTGTTTCAGGCTTATTCATTTTTTTAATAATACAAATGCTGGGACTCTAAAATCGCGTATCACCCACTTTAAAGGTAAATGACATATTGACATCTAGGTGTATTATAATAGAGTAAACTGACCTCACTCCTGCTCTCCTTATTTGTTACCCTCTATTTTTTATGCTAAAAAGATCCCAAGGACAAGTAAGTATTGAAAGTTCCTAATCAAATATTTTAAAAAAGAATGATTTTATTCCTAATTTTTTGCCCAAACTAACTCATATTGTCATTTATCGCCAGTGCAACAAACTGTAATATTTTGGGGGAATCATAACAAATATTTCTAATCTGGAAATACATTTAGGTTGCTGAGTTTGGTGGTACAAGAACTTTGTCGAATTCATATTTTTAAGATACACAAAGTGACGAAGAATGAATTTAAAGAGTATTTCTTCCATTTTTTCATAGTTTCGGCAGCTAACAAGCATTGTAAAATTAAGTGCCCGACACACAGATACAGATTATTTAACGATTAATCGAGGATCACCCGAAGATTGGCGATAGAAAGAAACGTTCTCTTCGACCGAATCGACTCTCTATGCTCGAATTGAAACGACACTCTTCCATTCCATTTCTGCCAATGTCGAACCACTTTACTTTCATATTTTCTCCCATTTTGGAAACCAGAAAGTTCAGCTGCAGCTTCGCTCCAATCCTCCCTCCCTCTCCCAACCGGACGCTACTTACCTCTATGGGGTCGCCCCTTTCGGTAAATTTATTTTTTTTAAAGTGCATTAACTAAGACTGCCAGGTCTCACAGATTCTTTCGGAGAGAAGGATGTTTAAATTCATTTTCTAATTCTCCCGAGGCATAGTATTAGTCTTCGTTTTTGCAAAACAGATGTTTATCTATGCAAATTCTGAACTATTGTTTCGTGGAAACTTTTATAAAGCAGGGCAAGAGAAGGACTCCTAAACAGTAATGTGCACCATCTACTTAGTTCTTCAGTCGGAATACTACTCTGGCACATTCTTGAACTTCGTTCGTCCGCCGTAAATTTTAAGAAGAAAATGTTCCAGGGAATTATTTACGCTATTAAAAAGCCGACTCCCTCCCATGAGAATAAATTTAATCGCATGTTTTAGTCAATTAGAGATAGCTCAGTTTTTTATACTTTGCAAACGGACTCGCTCATCAAACGGACTCCGCTGCGAAGAACAGAGTACATAAATATTTCAGTTTCATTCCACTTCTTGCAGGAAAATGTCAATTATATTTCAATTAAAAATAATAATAAACCTTCCGCTATTATTTCATTAAATGTGGGAATTTTTCTCTTAAGACTATCTCCTGTGATGTACCAGAACTTCCTTAACATGAAGGGATTATCTTCCAGAAAATTAACTTCGTATGTTGAAGAATTATCTCCATACTACCTTCGTATCCCTAGCAACAACCGTCAAAGGCCAAATGTGAGAAAGAAGATTCGAGATAAACTTCCTGCCAGATCAAATTTTGAGGACCTGCGGAAATGTACTCTGCTCCACAGGTGAAGAAGAGGGTTAGTGCCAGTTCAAGTGGCAATGCAAACGCTTGTTCCTCAAGAAGCCGTCAGAACGAGAGATCGAAGACATGGAGACTACTTGAGACCATTCACTTCGGAACTCGACAAGTTTGACTTTTGAGCGAAGAAATATCTTTAGTAGACACCGAACGGCGTGAGCATGAACGTCAACAAAATTAAAACGATAGAAGTATTATTTGACGATAATTAGTGAAAACATCAAGTAGAACCTTTCATTTACAGCTTCAAATATCGATGTGAAGTAATTTGGTATTTTGTACCACTTCCCGCTATAAAAGATGGGCTCTGGTAAATGACCGTGTATCTACTGATAAAACAAGATTTCTGTATCTCCAATGCCCACCGTAAATAATATTCGTTGCATATGGAACTCCGAGAAAAAATATTTTATTAATTAACGGCCGTTCCCAGTCAGGGGGGAGTTGCCATTAGATGGTATTGATTCGGTTATAAATTGATTAATTATGGAATGTGTTACGAAATCAATAAATAACAGCCATAGCGGTTCCGAGTTTTTTTTTAAGGATTTCAATTCAAACCCATAAAGTATTAAATAAACTACACGTCTTCTCGATTGAATCGATAAAACTGTGCTATGAACGGTTAATATTTATGCAATACATCGTGATATTTATGACGACAGGTATATAACGTGAAATGACAAACATATATAAATATTTATGGATATATTTTGGGACATGTATAAATCATAAAATTGTAATTGCTATCCATTACCATGAAAAGTCATTCCTTTTTTATTTGAGAATGAAGAGAGAAAATAATTGACTGACTCCACGGAACCTGAGTCCACTTTTGAAGTCCAGGCATGTCATTAAGTTTTATATATTTTGTTCAATTTACTACTTATTTTAACAAACCCTCATTCTGGGATTGAGATCTCAGAGGATTTAAGATGGCATGCTAATGCCATAAGATTAATGTAGGTTTATGATTTCAAGTCAATGAAACATACGTTTTAGAGGCAAAAAACTGAGTAATAAGAACATAAAATTCTCCATTAAAAATAGTACGTATGTGGAAAGTAAAGCAATTAACGAGAAATGAGGAAATATTTGGATGGGAAATTAGCAATGTTGGAAATTGAGGCTTTAAGAGGCACAGGGGCTTTCGAAACCGATGCTGAAATCGAATGCTGTGTCATTCGATTTCAGGAAAACAGACAAAGTATGTGGAGGAGGAGTAAGGAAAACCAATACGAAGCACAAGTAAAGAAAGCAACGAACTTATGAACTGAAAAAACACTCAAGTTGAACATAAAAAGCAATTGAAAAATAAAAGAGAAGGCAAAAATCTAGGGAAGAAAAATAAAAATGGGAAAATTTTCACAATAACTGTTGAGAGAGGGGGAAATAAAATCTTGTAAGGAGTTGTGAGAAAGTAGTTTGATTAGATTAGGAACTATTGAAGGGCTGCTTCACAAAAAACGTTAAGACCGATAACCCAGCGATATTTTCTTTGGATTCCTCCACTCCATTCCATTTATAAATAGAAACATTTCAGACGCACTAAATTTCAACACGTAGTCTACGCAATTTGCTCATGAAACCAACTGAAATTTGACCATAAAGTCACATATACGCTCGCAGGTGAGTTGAAAATACAAAATACCACGCATTTATAGTGGTCGGCTGTGCTCAAGTACGTAAAATGCCATAAAAACGACTCTTCTTCATTGCTCAACGGGCAGAACGCCCTCGAGGCGGTTAGTATAGTCAGATTGGTAACGCGGCCGACGCAAACGTTTATTTAATTGCGTAGCTTCGTTTATTTGGCCCTTCAACTGGCATTTACGTTTTAGCAAAAGGGCAAACTCGAGCTATTAAATCAAACGCGGGGCATACAATCCGAAATATAAAATTTCATTCTCCGAAAGGGAGAGGGCAGGAAGAGGGAAGGGGGTTCGTTGAGCTGGGGGTGCAGGGGCGGGCGGGCGGGAGGGCGGGTGGAGAGGGAGTGAGATTTCCGCATCGATCCGCTGGCTTCTTTATGAGGGAATTCCCGGGGATTTTGACGTTCAGCAAACGAAAGATACGATGCATAGTTTAACCTCTCCCTCCTTACCCTGCTGCCATATATATTTTCAGCTCCCCGAGCGAACAATTTAACGTATGTGCGTGGGCTGACGGAAATGTTGAGAAAGAAAGACGAGGTTCAAGTTAATGCCTTCACTTCAACCGACGCACAGGCTGATTTGAAATGCAAACGTCTTAAAATTGCCACTGCACTTAGGAGGGACGCATCCGGTGCGTGCGTTTTGCTGTCTCCCGAAGGAGTTCCCTCGGCATAAAGATAAACACTCGCGAGCTGGGGGGATCAATTGGGAGAGAGAGGTTCATCACTGACGTCTAGTCAAGCTGTCTTGTTTTTTCTGCCTTCTTTGAGCAAACATTTGCTCAGAGGCTTGGCTACTTTGATTCATGCTAATGATTAAATGATTAACGATTGAATTCGATGGGAATAAACTCGATTATCAAACATGTGCAAATAGAAAGTGGCCTCATTCAGTGAACTATTTGCGACAAATTCTTGGGATTTGAGATACGATTGGTGGTAAATAACCACCGTCTGAGTAACAGCAATTTGTGCAGGAAAAAATACACCGTATAACGAATTATACCCGTGACAACCACCGTGAGCCTTTGGGATAATATGGAGTGAAAAAAAAACACTGTTTGGTTGTCAAACATTTACAACGTCAACTAAGATACGAGGGTGTGACAGAAATTATTGGAATTCAAACTGAACGGTTAGTCTCAGTAAATAGTTTTAGAGTTCACTAGAAAATTCATTCGTAATATTTTAAACTCCATCTATGACATTTTTCATTGAGGCACAGTGAGATCACTGCCATGTTGCGTCTTTATTAGCATAACATTTAATTGAATCATGATGAACATAAAATATGCGTACTTTTAAGTAATGGTATTTATTTTCTTTCGATAAATATAATCCAATGTTAAACACATAAAATATCTATATTTATTTTATATAAATTCCAAAGCAAACAAGAAAAGAATAGATTCAAACCCTAAGCATTCTTGATATTCCATTTGATTCCATTCGTGCTTTACGCCAATAAAATAAATAAGGAATGGCACTATGGTATGGCCTAGTAACATTTACCCGATTCTCTATGGTCTCCTATTTCTTTTTCACAGGTTCAAGTATCATAATTAAGCTTTCCTAAAACAAAAACAGTCATTTGGGAAGAGTCGTATAACCGTGAAAATATTGTTTTGAGTGACAAAAAGATGAGTAAAATAGTAACAGTCCGTTAAAAAGATCTTAAAGATATTATAATGAATGATTTCTATAGACTAGTATGTAAGGTTTCTTAATTGTTTCCCACGTTCTGTAGAGAGCTGATAAACGCTGTCAAATCATTTTGGAAAATTGAAATAAATGGAAAGGGTGCAGAGAAGTTTAATTTTACTTAATATTATCACCAGATTAAAAAAATGTACATGTTATGTTCAAATTCAGTTTTTGCGGTCAGAATATGAGCGTGAATTGGTGGTCTTTTGAATGCAAATAAGGAGAAAATTTGAGCGAATAAAATGTAGGATGTACAGTGAGTAGCAATGACGCTGGAGTATGAAGTACGGTAGGGAGAGAGAGAAAGTTGCTTGATGAAATTTAAAGAAGACGGGAAAGAGGACAGATGAAGTATTGATTGTTAGCGGGGCCCTTAACGCCATTCTTCATTGAATGAAGAAAGAAGAGGATCTATTTTGGGGCGTAATGAAGAGTAAAGAGTCCAAAGAAGAAAATTATGTACGCAAAAAAAGATGGATTCGAGGAGTAAAGCGACATTTATTAGTTGCTAAGGTTCGTCCACCACCAACCTTAAATCTGCAGATTTCTCACGTTTATATTTATAATTTATGTTCATTTAATCATAATTTTCTAAATATACCGATGTCTAGCCCACACTGCCTATGAAATCACTAGGTAACTCGAATTTTTCTATCAAGATAATATGAATTCATTACACATAAATGTATTTCACGGTTCCATGGTTGAAAAAAAGTACTTCGCAATATGATACCATTTAAGACCACGCATCGTAATTAATTCTTTCGGAAAAGCAATACCTGATCAGTGCTTTGGAAAAAAGAACAGAAATATTTCTCTTCCTTAAACACACGAACTATTATCCATCTATGGATATTTGTTATTGATATTCTACCGGTTAACGTAGGTTTTGGGTGGAGACAGACTGTACAACGGCACTACGATACATTCCCTTGCCTCTCCTAACAAAACACAAACATGCATCCAACACTACAATAGTTCCTTATTAAATTTTGCATGCTTACTTCCTCTCTTCAATGCGTCCTATTCTATTTCCATCCCTTCCTCACTTGTCCAACGTTCTCCTCTGTACATAGCAGCCTTCAATATAGTATCGCTAATCGAAATGCTCTGAATCCATCTGTCCTGCATCCTTTGAATTTCTCCCGAAGGTTCTCTCTCCTTCCCCGCACTTCCTCGATAGTATTTCTCTCTGTTCATTTCACCTTCTCCAACAATCTCCACACCCACTCTTCAAAAACCTTCAAATCTTCTCCTATCGGTCTTTAATCAACGAACATGTTTCAGCTTCGTGCCAAACTATGCTCTATATCAAAGTTTTAACGAGCCTTGTCTTAAAATGTTAACTCAATGTCCCTGTCATAAATTCCTTGCTCCTTATGAAAGGTTCACTTACTTACGCAATCCTTCTCCACTACTAGGACCATTTTTTTCAAGAATACTTCCAAGATAAACAGTAAACTGTCCTACCTGCTCTATTTTATGAATTACTACGAGTACTTTAATATCTAACTTAGCCTTCCTCTTCCTCGAAAACCACTTAACATATGTTTTGCTTGGATCTACCATCATTCCCGCACATGCTTTTTAATTCTCTCAGTAACGTTTTTCAAACCCTTGTCTGAGTAGCAAACTAAAGCTTCATTATCCGGAAACCAAACTAATTTTATGAATCGTCCATCGGCATTCATTCATATCTCCAGTTCTTCTTATGCCTCTTTAAACATGGACTACACATTTTCCATAGAATACAACCTTGGTGTGGCGAAGGGCTCATATAATCAGATGCCCCTGGAGCACTTCGGACGGGAGTAATGATATTTGCTCCTGGTAGGGTCACCCATAGGTCGAAGGTTGGGAGCCAGACGAAAGGTATTCTTCGCGGCGTCTGTTCCTCAGTGAGGTGGCTGCAAACGCGTCTGATTTCACGGAGTGGCCATTAGAGTGAGGTTGTCAGAATGAATGAAAACATGCTGTTGAGGAAGGCATTGGGAAACCACAGCATTTATTCCACAAAACAATGAATCTAATTATGTAATTAATTAAAGTAAATAAAAAAAATTACACGGAATATTATTTATTTATCATGTTCCCCACTATCAATATTTATAGATTAAGGAATAATAGTTATTATATTTCAAGTTACTTGCGGATGCTCGCATGTGACATTGATATTATGTGGGAATAGTTACTGCCGATAAGCGAAGAGACGGTTTACATTATCTTTTAACTCGAATTAAATGTTTTACTTTTTGGCCTCAACATAAAACGTAAGAATATGCGACATGTCCTGCATTATTTTATTCTTTCATAGCTCATATATTAGAATTACAATAGAAATAGAAGATTGGAAGTTAACACTTGAGAGTAAAACGTTTTATCACAGTTTTTACAGCACAAATTGGCCTAACGTTTTCTTTACTGGAAGCATATCACTTGAACAGTGTTTATTCAATTGAAATATACTATATACTTAAGATTATAATTGAGCAAAGCTTGTGTAATTTCAATTAATTGGGAATAACGTTTCATAAATTCATCAAATAATTTATGCGCGAGGAAATTAAATATTTACAACATGATCACTTGAAGAATTAAACCAAATTATATTTATTCATGCGAAAACTTATAAATCATTGCGAAATCATGATGTACCCGTTGGAAAAATAGTTCTATATGCATCATTCGCTAATCCCTAAGTTCAGCAGAGGTAACATACATTCTATGTTGATAAAACACGAATGCATTTGTTTTTCCGATCGCCTCAACAGAATAACTTTTGGAAGAAACAACATTGAATATACGATTATTCTACGGGGAGATTCACGCTGGTTATTTTAATTTGCCTTAATTAGGGAACACTATACGTATGTTCAATCAATCAATCGATAGTATATAAGAAAGAGTTCCGTAATTTTGTAACATATGCCTTGCAAATAAAATTTCAATTAGTTCGGAGAAAGTATTGTCTTTCTGCGCTATATTTTATCAAAATTCAGATAACGAATTGTTCTTCAATCTTTTGTGAACTTATCACCTGAGTTTCCCTAGAATACAGATCAGGAATTACGTAGGGGTCATTTGAGGAGCAATTTAAGGGATCATATCAGACAGCGTATGCAAATTTAATAAACACAAAGCATTTCTGGTCGCAGCCAAATTCGTATGAACTCTTTAACTTTAAAAAATGAAAACGGTATATCTAAAAAAATACCTACTCGAAACTAAGAAAATCTGATCAAACCCCATGAAACGAAAGAAAATCCTTGTCTCGAAGTCGCAAAGAATCGCTACTTTTATGTTCCGGAGAAAACACTGTCCTGAATGGCAAAAATTATCGACATGTAAATTGTAAATTCTTCTTCTTCTAGGGAAACTTAATTATTCAACGGAACTACTCACCAATCCTAATCCCTATTACTTAGTGGCTAGATGATCGGCAAAAATACGAAACAAAAACTTGAAGAAAACCGAAGAAAATAAAATATTGCTCTTATTTCCTGTGGTCATTTAACATTTGCACTTAGGAGAAGAAGTAAGAGTGGCCCTTCCGCGAAGGTCGTTTCAGCGTTCTTCCGGAAAAGTCGCCTTAATCTCTCCCATTTACAGCGGGCCCCTTTCTTTTTTCTGCCACGTGCTCTTCTCTTAGCAGCCCCCCCCCACCTCTCCGCGTGCCCACCCTAATGCGCCCCGCGGTCAGCAAAGTGAATTGGAGATCGAGCGATTGGTCAAGAGAGGTACGCCTAACCCCTTCCGTTTGCATTAGTCCGGCCGATAGTCGAGAGACTCCGGGGTGAGATCACTGCTAACCGGCCCCTGGCACGTAGTAGAAGATTTTATTTATCATCGGACCCCGAGAAAAAAAGCTCATAATATCATTCAAAGGAGGAAAGTAAAATAAACGACGGGAATATGCCGAAAACTTGACACATGAAATCCTTTATTGACGGCAAGTAGCCTCTCCTCTGGGGAACCTCAAAGAGAGGAAGGAAGGCACGGCATTTAATAGGAGGAAAAACCAGTGCAGCCACGGATGATGTAATAATCACTTCCTCTTTTGTCTACACACTTTGTGCCAATGTGTGCTTTTTGTAAACGTTTACTAATTATCCTAAATCGAAGAGAATGAAATTTAAATGTGGCTATTAAGATATTTTCTGAGGCTCTGAGTAATTATAATTATATCGTGCACATTCAAGTAGTGTGGGAAATCTATTCTAAAATAAACGAAAAATGAAATGAACAACCAGTATTGAAAAATAATTTTTAGAACGAAATACTTGTGAATGGAATTAATTGAAAAATGTATGTATTTACTTAAAATAAGTAATGGAACAAAAACCAAAAAGACGGAAAATGTGCGATCCCAACGTGAGAAAAATATGCACATTCATTATTTTTATTACATATTTTGCATTATTCAAATGCAAAAATAATTTTCTTACTGCATCATGAGCAAACAGGTGGTACAGGGGATGCATTGTATCGGAAACTATGTTTCCAAAAGAAATGAAGTTAAGAAACTGCAAAGAGAGATGTTTCCTTTGGATTAAGGGTTGAGAGTAGCATTAGGACGCACGCGTGTAACTCGGTTTGAACGCCATTCCGCGACCACGATGATTAGTTTATCGATTTATGGGTGTGGATGCGATGTGGTGTGGATGGGAAGGAGCGATGAGGAAAAGGGGGTGACTACGACTGCGGCTCGCCGTCGGCGGGGCACGTCGTCACGTGAACTGCCCTCCATCGTCGCCGACGACGGTTGGGCCGGGAGTGCGTAGTTCTCTCGACTAGGGCGGGAGAAGGTCGTCATAAACTCCATTACCACCAACATTTACATCTTTTGCTCGTCTTTCAGCTTCATCTTCCCGCGTTCCGGGAGAATTCCGAATGGCGCGAAACGAGAGGCCCGACCCCTTTCGCACACATATATCATCGGAAAATATGCGTCTTTCGCCAGCGCTCCTCTCTTAAGGCTAATGCCCGGGGAACGCTCGAGTTTTGGAGGGGTGGGCGTCGGAGGGGTGGGAAAAAGAGGATTAGGGCATTAAGAGCGCATTAAAAATTTTCGCAGTCTTTTCCTCTTTCTTGCTTTTTTCGGAAAAAGCAGCAAGTTTCCCTCTCCTTTGCTCGGTAAGGAAATGGAGGGGGATGGGGGTGGGGATTACGGATGGCTTGGGGGTGGACGGGGAAGGAGGGCGTTGTTCTCGCGTCGGACAAATCGAGGTGGTAAATTCTGCAGGGAGGGAGAGAGAGCTCCTTCCCTAAAAAGCGATGCCACTTGTGCAGGAAAAGACGCAATTATTATTACGGTTATAACAGCATCGGCGGGAGGGGAGGGGAGGGACGAAAAAAACATCAAGTTCCAGAAACGCTTCCTTGGGGTTTTTGCAACACACATTTCCGTGGAGGAGCGCAATAAAAAAAACGCAAGGCGGAGTTAATGCACTGCATTATTTCAGACGTCACGATTTTTTGCGCCCCATTTTTTGTCCCTCGCTAAAAACCCGCTTCTTTCAGTAGATTAGGCAGGAAAAATGAAGCCCTTAAATCCTCCGAGTCCTGCTCGAAGAACGGAGACATTTAATCCGTCCATCTAATACCGTTTGCACACGTCTCTCCTCTTCCTCGCCAACCCCCTTCCTCCTCCACCACCCCCTTCGACCATCTCCCCACCCACCCCCCCTTCCCAGGCACCGCAACCGCTCCGACGTAAATGAATTCCCTTCCACACGCCCTCAAAAGCGCCGGGTTTACGAAACGAACACGAAGACACGTACATTCATTTCTTCGTTGAAAGGCAACTCTATTATTCATTTAATCCTAGTTGTGAGCTATGTATAATCCAGTGCCTTGGGGTTACAAATTCCACATTAGTACACGAACCACTACCGCCAATAAAAGTCCTCTACAAAGAGAAGTTTCTCAATATTTGGGAAACTGTTTAGCTGCTCCGCAAAAATTTTGCAAGAGAATATGCACAAATGAAATTTTTTAACATTTAACAGTAGATGCATTTCAATTTTTATTTATGTCTTATGATAAACAAGCCTTTTACGTTTCATTCCGGTTAAAAATACTAAATGCAGAACTTGTCATCGGATAATTTACTACTTCATCAAAATTATAATATGATACACTAGAGGTATACCGATTGAGACACTGCCAAGTATAACATCAAAGAGACATGGTTTGTCCCTTCCCTCCTCGAAAACTAACTTAAGCATACCTGCTTAGCCACAGATTCCTGTAGTTTTTATCGTGACACCGTTTATTTAGCAAGTACCTTTCTGACTCGCAATGCATAAAGGCTGGGCCTTACCTAGCAATGATCTAGAACAGCGGTGAGAAAGCCACGGGCTGCAAGTCCTTTAAGGTAACTTTACTCGCGCGACTTCAGATGCGTTCAGAAAATTTACTTTATGCCCCGGAAAATAAAAAAAAACAAACCTACAACTGAATTTTTCGCTGTTTGAAAAAATGCTTTTGCCTCATTTAAGGAAGATTTACCTCAGCCAAATCACACGCTGATAGCTAATATTTTAGTTAATGACGCCTTAACAATATTATCATTAGAATCCTCACCTATAATTTTTGAAGATTGAAAAATATGCTGCATAAAATCTTGAGGGAGTGAAGGAATGAGAATATTATTACAGTGAAGACATACAGTTAAATGTTAATACAAATATAATATGATGTAAAATGCCAAATATTAAGCATTACATATTAAAGAGAACGGAATGGAGAATAAAAAATGTCTGAAAAAGGAAGGTGCATCTAAGAAATCTTTCCTGATGCAAAAGGCAGGAAAAGTTTAAAATTGAATTTTGTGTACAGAATTGTGCACGTGCTCTCATGACACGCTGATAGGAAACAAAAAAGATATAATTGCAACGAATAGGATGCCGCAAATACTATCTCCCGCAGAATATATATATATATATATATATATATATATATATATATATATATATATATATATATATATATATATATATATCCCTCCCATGGACTACAACCTTGTCGTGGTGGAAGGGCTTGTGTGTTCCGATGACCCCTAGAGCTGTGCTGGCGAGAGTAATAATAATTACTCCTGGAAGGGTCACCCATGCCAGATAGGTCGAAGGTTAGGAGCCAGACGAAAGGTAGTCCACGCAGCGTCTGTTCCTCAGTGAGGCGGCTGCAATGGCGTCTGACCCCAGTGGGGCGGCCATTAAGTGATGGTGTCACGATAAAAACACTATTGAGGAAGGCAACGGGAAACCACCTCAATCATGATTCCCAAGAATATAATGATGGGCACTATAGATAATATGACTCCTGGCAACTACGGGACTCGGCCCAAGAGGCCGTGTGTCGTGCCCGGCAGCGGGAGAGGCAAGGCTTCCGCGGTCGTCCTCCCACGAAACCCTTGCAGGGAAGAAATAACTACAGCAGGACAGAAGACTCAGAAGAAGGCGAAAGTAGTAAGAATAGGAACCTGGAACGTCAGGACAATGTTGAGGAGAGGCAAATTAGAAAATATTAAGTGAGAGATGGAAAGAGGTAATATAGATGTTTTAGGTCTCTGCGAGGTGAGATGGAAGGATAGCGGGGATTACTGGAGTGACAATTATAGAGTGTTATACAGCGGCGGGGAAAAGAGCCAACGAGGGGTTGCCGTAATTTTAAATAAATGGGTAGGAAGAAGCGTAATCAACATAGAGCAAGCGACAGATAGAATTTTACTCGTAGAGATTAAAGCAGAGCCGACGAACTTGATCATTGTTCAGGTATACATGCCACCGAGCAACCACAAGGAGGAAGAAGTCGATAGGATGTATGATGAGTTAGAGGATATCATCGCGAGTGTTCCTGCAGGGAAACATTTGAGAGTGATGGGGGATTGGAATGCCACGGTAGGCGAAGGAAAAGAAATTGATGAGGTGGAGGACTATGGGTTAGGAACGAGGAATGAACGCGAGGAGAAAGCAATTGAATTCTGCAGGAGACAGGGGTTAGTCATCACTAACACATGGTGTAGACACCACAAAAGGCGTAGGTATACATGGAAAATGCCAGGTGACTCAGAAAGGTATCAGTTAGATTATATTATGGTTAGGCACAGGTTTAGGAACAGTGTGATAAATTCGCACAGTTTCCCAGGAGCGGATGCGGACTTTGACCACAATTTAGTTGTTATGAAATGTAATGTTCGTTTCAAGAAGATAAGGCAAGGGCGGCGGGTTAGGAAATGGAATTTAGAAGCAGTAAATGGATTAACGAGGAAGGACTACCAGCAGGCCGTAGAAAAAATGATGGATGACGGTAAAGAACTGAGTACTCTCGAAGAAAAATGGGAATGTATCAAGAAAGGGATATTGGAAGCCACTAAAGACACTATAGGAACCGTTAACGGGAAAAGGATAAGGAAACCATGGGTCACGGATGAGATGATTGCAAAGATGGATGAGAGAAGATGATGGAAGAATGTAAACACAGAGTTAGGCAAAATGAAGTACAAAGAGTTAAACAATAAATTGAGAAGTGCCACAAATAAAGCAAAAGAAGAATGGTGGAAAACGCAATGCGAGGATATGGAAAATTTACAGGAGAAGGGTGAAATTGGTGCTCTATACAGCAAGGTTGAGTTATTATCGGGAAGTAAGAAGGCAAGATCTGTGCTAACAGTTAAAGATAAATGGGGTAAGATAAAAGTTGAACCAGGAAAAATCCAAGAGAGATGGAAGGAATATATAGAAACACTGTATGGTAAAGAACTTAGGCCGACAAGTTTAGACATAGAAAAGGAACATGAGGTAGAAGAAGATAGCTTAGGTCCAGGCATACTCGACGATGAAATAGAAAGGGCATTAAAGGAGATGAAAGCAAATAAGGCTGTGGGGGTGGACAATATTCCTGTAGAAATGTTGAAATGTTTAGGGAAAGGTGGGAAGAAGGCCATATATGGACTGATTCGTAGTATTTATGGGGAAGAAATCTGGCCGGAAGATTTTGTGAGATCGGTGTTAGTTCCTATTCCAAAAAAGGCAAAGGCTTCGTCATGTGAGGATTACAGAATAAGTTTGATATCCCACGCAGCTAGAGTTATTCTCAGGATCATCAACAAAAGGATAGAGAGTAAGGCAAATGATTACTTAGGGGATGATCAGTTTGGGTTCAGGAAAGGAAGAGGTACGCGTGTTGCAATTGCAGTAATGAGATCACTAGTCGAGAGGAATATAGAATACAATCGGTACGTTTTTGCCTGTTTTGTAGATTTCGAAAAAGCGTTTGATAGAGTGAATTGGGAAAAATTAATGCGTGTATTGCAGAAAGTAGGAATGGATTGGAGGGACAGGAGACTGATCCGCAACCTGTACATGTCTCAGACTGCTCAGGTGCGAATGGGGAACGGAGTGTCCGGATGGGCAGTGTTAGGAAGAGGTGTAACGCAGGGGTGCCCATTGTCACCGGTACTGTTCAACGTATATGTAGAGGAAATGATTATAGAGGCATGGGAAGAACTGGAGGTAGGAATGAAAGTCGGAGGGGAATTCGTAAAATCGGTTAGGTTTGCTGATGACCAAGCATTAGTTGCTCAGTCAGCCAATGGGTTGCAAGCATTCTTGAGTGAAATGGAGGTTCAGTGCAATAAATATGGGATGAGAATCAATATTAATAAAACAAAGGTTATGCGATTTTCCAGAAAGAAAAAGGCTAAGCTAAATATTAAAATAGGCGGGGAAAAAATAGAGCATGTAGAACAGTTTACATATCTCGGAAGTGTTTTGGACCAATACGGTCAAAGTGGTATGGACGTAAGGAGAAGAATTGCGCTAGGCAAGGAGGCTTTCTCTAGGAGGAGGGAGTTGATGACGGGGACGTCGAGTAGGGTAGTTAAGACAAGACTCGTAAAAACTCTGATATGGAGCGTAGCTATGTACGGCGCGGAAACGTGGTCGCTGAAGCAGGAGGATAGACGTAGATTGGAGGCTTTTGATATGTAGGTGTGGAGAAGAATGGAGAAGGTGAAATGGACCGAAAGGAAAACAAATGAGGAAATACTGGAGATGGTGGGTGAGGAGAGGGGTTTGTTGAGAGAAATCCTATGGAGGCAGGAAAAATGGATGAAAGGCGTATTGAGCGGTAGTGGAATGTTGAAGAGAGTAAAAGAGGGGAGAATGTTGGGCAAGCGAGGTAAGGGTTGGAACAGGATAGGGATGTTGGACGGGATGAAGGGAGGAAAGAAGTACACCGAGATGAAGAGGGACCTGATACAGATTAGTTTGCTAGGTGGGGAGTCACAAAATATTTATTTGATAGTTGTGTCCATCCAAAAACCTACCTTAACCGGTAGATTACCTAATAAAAAAAACGTTGGACTACTGACCGGAGGGTCCCGGGTTCGATTCCCGGGCAAGGCACTTTGGGCACCTGCAGCTCCACCCAAGCTAGTTGATTTTTCGGGTACCAGATATTCCTGGGAAACCATAACCGGCACAGGGAAAGGAACTGGCTCCCCTACCCTGATGTGTGAATATCCACACGCCGTCGGGCTTGGTACACGGGTGAGCTCTACCATCACCTACTAAACCGACCTTCGGGTTGATTACTGTGTTTATGGTTATATATATATATATATATATCGTGTTCTTTAAGGTGTAGTGTTGTTATATATATATATATATATATATATATATATATATATATATATATATATATATATATATATATATATATATATATATATATGTACATGGTGACGAGGATGCAAAATTCAATTTAGAAAAATGTTCTCGGTGTGTGAAACTGAGATTCAAATTGGGAAGAAAGCCAGGACGACGGAATATTTTGTGGCGTTATTAACGGAGGGAACGGCCGACGGAAGTAAGAAAGGCGACACACTGCTATCATCCAATGAAAATGACACGCATGGTACGTTACGGAAGCTCTGCGAACCAAAAACGCCTCCGTTAACCCCTCCGATTAGCTGCAGAAATACATAATTCCAACACCAGCGGTAATTGAGGAACGGCACAAATATAATCAGAGTGCCTAGCCAGCGGAAGAAACCGTCATAAGGGTTCTCCGTTGCCTTCCGAGAGAGCTCTCGTCGTTTTATGTTTGGTACATTTTTGGACCAGACATGACATAACCAGTTGTGTAAGGTCTATGTGATAAGATCCTCGAACAAGTCTCGCGAGTTAAGGCCAAATCTATGTCGCTTGACGACTGAGACATAGTATTTGCACGAGAAACGTCTCTGCGTGCGCGGTAACTCGGAGCGGACACGGCGTCGTCCATTTTGTCGCACGGGACGCCATTCGGGAAGAGGGGGATGAAGTGGAAGTCCACCGGGTGAGGCGACAGGAGCCGGCGGGACGGAAGAGGAGGGCCGGCGCCACAGTCATCCCGGGGAGACGGCAAACGAGAAGGGTGCCATTACTGTGGATTTAGAGGCCATCGAAGGACTTCCTGTCGTAGACATAGAGTGTACAAATAAAGAGAAACGTTTCGGGCGAGAAATGGTGGAATATCATGATTAATTAAAATTGGCAATTTACCACAAAATATTTTGTGGTAAATTGCCAATTTTAATTAATGGAGTGTACAGGTGCGATATTTTTGAGGAATTAGTAAAGGTGGATCAGGAGTAGCGTATTCATTTATTTTTTACGACATGAATACACATTACTGCCAATATGTATTCTGAATTGTATTCCGGCATACTCCATTGCTCTCTTTGTATCCTTACAGTCCTGTTTCTCCGTCAAGAATTTTCCTTTATCGAAATTGGAGGAGTGTCATGCAATTGGACTTTTATCTGTATGTTATTATTTGTGCAAACGGAGTATATTTTACAACTCAATTGTTTTGACACCAATAATTTGTACGCGGTATATCTAAACCACTTCCGCTCCTACCGTCAACGAGTTTAGTCAGAACAAGAACATTAGAAAATAGCTACCCCATACTCATTACTACCTGTACTTGTTACGATCTGGAATAACTCAAGACTTTTAAATATACTCGTACTCATAATAGGTATATTATATATTTATTTATGATGCATTTCTTCATTAAATAGGTTTATTCATTATTTACTTATCATATTTAAAAGCATATGTTGGTCTGAATTTTGCGGCACTTGCTAATCTTAAAAGACTATATTTCCGCATACTCTGAAACTACGACAAAGAGAGATAGTTGAAGATTGCATACTCGCTTCTGAATATTGAATCTAGCATTTCAAAATTTCTTCCAGGGAAGAGAAAGATTTGAGGGTACAAAGAATTTACCTTGCGAAGAGATTCACATGCACTGATAAAAAAAACTGGAAAATATTACAGAGGGGAGATCTTCACTGACGCTTAAAGGATTTGAAAACCCAGTTTAACCTAAGCTGAGAAAGTTTAGGGAATAACTTCTGAAGGTTGTCTCTTGGAAGGCTGAAGCCTGAGAGTAGACGTTGATCCCACTCGTTCATAATTCATTCAGATTGTGTACTTCCATCGATAACTTATGTTTAATGATCTTTTCCTAAAAATCTGTTTCCAACTATTGTCAATAGCTCGATGAAAAGAGCGGAGTGGCTCGAGGGCAGCCATAAGATTGAAAATATGATGAACGTTGAATTATTCATTGGAAAATAAAATTTCCCGAATCACGTTAATAAAAATTGAAAATAATTCCGAGGGTGCACTTTGGCGTAGAACTTTAACAAGTTTAAATAATGAAAAGAAAATAAAAGTTCTCCGGCCATCATCCTCATCCCCCATCCCCATGACGACTGCCTTACACCTTTCACTCCTTATGGTTTTATGGATACGTTTACGCGTTTCTTATCTCGCCAAATGTTAAGAGGGGGCTCACCCCTCCGCACTTCCAAGCTCAACCTTAGTCTAAGCCTCCATTCTCTATTTTCTAATCCCTGGCAACTCTAATTCCTATTCCATTTATCCAAACTTTACCCTTATTCTTTGATTCAGTCCAGCGTTCCAAAATTATCTCCTTCTCGCTTCCATTTTCGCATCTCCATCCGATCATCCAAAACCTCGGCGCTACAAAAGCACCCACCCGAATATCGCCCCTTTTCAACCGCCGCAGGAGGCAGAAGAAGTTCGGCCCACACCCCTCTCCGGCCACCCGCTCTCTTTCCTCCGGTTTTATTCATCCCGTCCCCCGCCCCACTTAAACACCAAAGCCGCGAAGCCGCTCCTTCGCCCCCGCCGCCTCACCCTCACCTTCCCTTTGTTCCGCTCGGCTCAAATAACATCTTGGGAGAGATTCTCCCGTTCCTTCTCCTCCTCTCGACTTTCCCAGAACACCGGCGAAACCCTTAGGGGTGGTGGGGTGGGCTGGGGGGATGGGATCACATTGAGTGACTGTATCGTCGTCGACGGAGGCAAACCGTGAGGACGAGGTCGAGGCGAGATGAGGAGGCAGGCCGGGGTGGCGTCGGAGGGAGCGGCTGAGGGGAGCGGAAAGGGGAGCCGAAAACACCCTTCTTACCTTCCACCCGACGCGGGAGACAACAAACTCGCGCGTCGTCCTATCCGTTCTCGCAGATACGTAGATAGATGTCTGGGCACACGCTCCATTGCAATCGAACCACTATCGAACCGTGTCTTCAATCGCTGAAAACTTACGTCGAAGCGTGTTTTATTTTCATCAACTCACGTAAAACAAGCTCCCATCAGGCAAGCTTGCTCTTAACTTTGTGTAATCTACGTAAAATCCCCACTGAGATTATAGGACGGAGTGACTACTCCTCTTTGAAAGGAGACGTTATCTGATGATAGATACACAATGCACGTGCATGGATGCGCACAAGACTGGAAACTTAATTCAAGAGGAGAACACGTTAACCTCACAAGCTTTAGTTACAAACTTGCAAACTGCAGTAATAGGCTACAGTAGACTACGAAAATGATAGGGAAAGACACTAGCGCAGAAAATAACATTACAAGGCAGTGCCAAACATTTTCGGAGATCACTAGGTATGAAATTGGGTGGAAATGAATGAAAATAACTCGATAAACAGAACGATGGCAGAACGATGAAGTTTTTGAGCTAAGGAATTCAATTCAATTAACAATTTAAAGAAATTTTAGGAAAAATGGAGTTGAATTAAGTTTAATAGCGTGAATCGAATTTAAATCTCTCCCTGGCCATGAGCGTTTCAGAGAAAGAAAGTTTCTTTATGTATAGAGAAAATAAATGAGGAGAGAGAGAACAAGGAATACAACGGGGAAGAATAGAGCAAGAAGTAGTGGAACAGTTGTTTACAGCGATGGCTTTGGGGCCTCAAAAACTTCCAAATCCCATTTCCCCCCTCCTCCTCCCCACGCCCCCCTCCCACACTCACTCAAAACCCCCCCCACTCCAACGCGACGCTCCTTCGCTTCGAAGCCCTGCCCTCCCACGTTACTCCCCTCTCCCTTCCTCTTCTCGCTCCCAAACTACGCTCCCTTCTTCAACCTGTCTCCAACTTTGCACATTTCCCATCCTCCCTTATCTCAAAACCAATTTTACCACTCTACTTTATACATTCATTCGCTTTCTCCGCTCCGACGTCTCGGTTTAATTTCCTTTTGCACCAGGCTTCCGTGCTTCTTGCAGAAGAATCTTGGACTCTCCTGAGAGCTTTAGTCTCCTTCAAGACATACCTAATGAATTATAAACTCCATCGAAGTGGAAAAATAATGCACGAAGTAAACATTTCAATCGTGCGCAGTTTATGCCATGCTTAAAAATGCCGCCAATTTTTGTCCGAATGAATCATCGATTGTTATACATACGTTAAGGAAAGAAAAAAGTCATAGTAAACTAAATAACTGCAAAAAAATGCAACTAACGCAAAACACCAGAGCAGTTTCAACTTTTACAATTGTAAGGGTAACATTTTATGACGCCCACAGTTTATTTGATCATACTTTTCCTACCTTTTTTATATACTATATCCCTCCCATAGACTAAAACCTTGACGTGGTGGAAGGGTTTATGCGTTCTGATGACCACTAGAGCTGTGCTGGTGGGAGTAATAATAATTGCTCCTGGTAGTGTCACCCATGCCATAGAGGTCGAAGGTTAGGAGGCAGACGAAAGGTAGTCCAGCCAGCGTCGGTTCCTCAATGAGGCGGCTGCAAAGGCGTCTGAGCCCAGTGGGGCGGCCATTGAGTGATGGTGTCACGTTAAAAACACTACTGAGGAAGGCAACGGGAAACCACCTCAATCATGATTCCCAAGAAGGTAATGATGGGCACTATGGAGAATATGAGTCCTGGCAACTACTGGACTCGGCCCAAGCGGCAGTGTGTCGTGCCCGGCAGCGGGGGAGGCAATGCTTCCGGGGTCGTCATCCCAGGAAACCCTTGCAGGGGAGAAATAACAGCAGCAGGAAAGAAGACGCAGAAGAAGACGGAGGTAGTTAGAATAGGAATATGGAACGTCAGGACATTGAGTGGAATGGATGGAATGTTGAGGAGAGGCAAATTAGAAAATATTAAGCGAGAGATGGAAAGAGGTAATATAGATGTTTTAGGTCTCTGCGAGGTAAGATGGAAGGATAGCGGGGATTACTGGAGTGACAATTATAGAGTGTTATACAGCGGCGGGGACGAGAGCCAACGAGGGGTTGCCGTAATTTTAAATAAAGGGGTAGGAAGAAGCGTAGTCAACATAGAGCAAGCGACAGATAGAATTTTACTCGTAGAGATTAAAGCAGATCCGACGAACTTGATCATTGTTCAGGTATACATGCCACCGAGCAACCACAAGGAGGAAGAAGTCGATAGGATGTAAGATGAGTTAGAGGATATCATCGCGAGTGTTCCTGCAGGGAAACATTTGAAAGTGATGGGGGATTGGAATGCGACGGTAGGCGAAGGAAAAGAAATTGATGAGGTGGGGGACTATGGGTTAGGCACGAAGAATGAATGCGGGGAGAAAGCAATTGAGTTTTGCAGGAAACAGAGGTTGTCGTCACCAACACATGGTTTAGACACCACAAAAGGCGTAGGTAGACATGGAAAATGCCAGGTTACTCAGAAAGGTATGCGATAGATTATATTATGGTTAGGCACAGATATAGGAACAGTGTGATACATTTTAACACAGATTCCCGGGGCCGGATGCGGACTCTGACCACAATTAAGTTGTTATGAAATGTAATGTCCTTTTCAAAAAGATAAGGATAGGGCGGCGGGATAGGAAATGGAATGTTGAAGAATTAAATGGATTGACAAGGAAGGAGTACGCTGTATAGAAAATCATGGATGACGGTAAAAAGCTGAGAACTATTTAAGAAAAATGGGATTGTCTCAAGGAAGTGATATCTAAAGCCGCAAAGGACACTATAGGAACCGTTCACGGGAAAAGGATAAGGAAACCATTGGTCACGGATGAGATGATTGCAAAGATGGATGAGAGAAGAAGATGGAAGAATGTAAACACAGAGTTAGGCAAAATGAAGTACAAAGAGTTAAACAATAAATTGAGAAGGGCCACAAATAAAGCAAAAGAAGAATGGTGGAAAACGCAATGTGATGATATGGAAAGTTTACAAAGGTAGGGTGAAATTGGTGCTCTATACAGCAAGGTTAAGTTACCATCGGGAATTAAGAAGGCAAGATCAGTGCTAACAGTTAAAGATAAGTGGGGTAAGATAATAGTTGAGCCTGAAAAAATCCAAGAGAGATGGAAGGAATATATATAGAAACACTGCATAGTAGAAAACTTAGGCCGACGAGGTTATACATAGAAAAAGAACATGACGTAGAAGAAGATAGCTTAGGTCCAGGCATACTCGACGAAGAAATAGAAAGGGCATTAAAGGAGACGAAAGCAAATCAGGCCGTGGGTGTGGACAACATTCCTGTGGAACTGTTGAAATGTTTAGGAAAATGTGGGAAGAAGGCTATATATGGACTGATTCGTAGTATCTATGAGGAAGGAATCTGGCCGGAAGATTTTGTGAGATCGGTGTTAGCTCCTATTCCAAAGAAGGCAAAGGCTTCGTCATGTGAGGATTACAGAATAAGTTTGATATCCCACGCAGCTAAAGTTATTCTCAGGATCATCAACAAAACGATAGAGAGTAAGGTAAATGATTACTTAGGGGATGATCTGTCTGGGTTTAGGAAAGGAAGAGGCACACGTGATACCATTGCAGTAATGAGATCACTAATGGAGAGGAATATAGAAAACAGGCAGGACGTTTTTGCCTGTTTCGTAGATTTCGAAAAAGCGTTTGATAGAGTGAATTGGGAACAATTAATGCGTGCATTGCAGAAAATAGGAATGGATTGGAGGGACACAAGATTGATCCGCCACCTGTACATGTCTCAGACTGCTAAGGTACGAGTTGGGAACGGAGAGTCCGGATGGGCAGTGTTAGGAAGAGGGGTAAGGCAGGGTTGCCCATTGTCACCGGTGCTGTTCAACTTATATGTGGAGAAAATGATTAAAGAGGCATGGGAAGATAGGAAGAGAGGAAAGAAGTACGCGGAGATGAAGAGGGACCTGATATAGATTAGGTTGCTGGATTGGGTTTTGTTTGGAGTTACAAAATGTTTAGTTGATAGCTGTGTCCATCCATAAACCTACTTTGACCGGTAGATTACCTAATATATAATATATATATATATATATATATATATTTAGACTCATATATAATATATACAAGCCCTGCCAGGTAGACTCCCCCCACCGCCCCGTTCGCGCTGGAGAAAATCAGTCCTTCCACTCTTGGGTGCATCCTGTATATATATATATATATATGTATATATATATATATTAATTTATTTAATATGAAATGGAATTAAAAATTAGAGGGCGCCTTCTCTCATAAGAGAAGACCTAGAAATATTCACCTAGAAACATATGCCAAGCAATTTTTCTAGTATTCGCGCTATTTGAATAAGTGCCGCAAACAATGGGAGTCAAATGAATAGAAAGTGGCGGAATTAGTCTTCATTCCATAGACTGCAGACCCGAAACAGTTATGCACACACGAAACACTTATTTTCGTTATAGTCTTACGTATTTTAAAAGACTCTCACTCATATCATCCTGAACATTTTTTGTGACCGCCATGAATTCCTCTAACGTAGGCGAATGGAAAGAGTGTGAAAGCGTTCGCGAATGGGAGAGAAAAATTCACAGCGGGCTCCCTGGGAAGCCACGGGCTATTAGATAAATATTTCCCGAGTGGCTGAACTCAAACGAGCTGTTTTATCTCGGAGGGTGGATAAGCGTTCTCCTCAGACTTGTACCTAATCTGCGACGCGGTTCCCTTTGCAACAACCTCCCCAGTCCTCCCACGGAACACCCTTCGCCACAACTACGCTCGCCTACACCTATTGTCCTGAAATCACTTCTCGCGGCCAATTTTTAAGTTTTCACCCGTGTAAACGTTTCGGTCCATTCATGACAGAATAGACCTTGACGAAGTCGGCCAACATAAAACTGAAATGTATATTATAAGAAATTGGAAGGAAATGAGTTTTCATGGTTCTCCCGATGTCATGTCACTCCGAAAAAACAGACGAGAAATCCATTACGCGAAAAAAAAATATATATATATATATATATATATATATATATATATATATATATATATATATATATATATATAGATCTAATTCCTATTCCATATATATATAACAGAGAAGCAAGATGGGGCTTGCGAAAAAAGCATCAAACACATAGAAGCGAAATTCACGCGTATTCACAATGCTCAGTGGTCAAACCACTGGAGAAAGAAGGAACTGAACTGAGAGTTCATTAGTTAACGAGCCGAAGCATTAGTATGACCCTAAACCACGAACTACGATAACTACGACGACCGTAGGATTTTTATGCACAATGATCCATCGAATGGGTAGCAGCAAGAGCAGTAACTTGTTTTTAGTATACCTAAGGGGTAAGGGGAAATGTAATCTGATTCATAAAATGAAGTTTATCTGCAAATCTTTCATTATACTGCGTATCATCCACACTAAAGTAATTATTGCATATTTTTGGTGTTGAAGTCAATGAATTAATAATTGATCATTTATTTTGACATTAGTCCACAAAAATTAGCCAACCTTTGCTAAACGAGCATGCCTGCGCTTGGCAAAGGCCAATGTTACCTCTTTGATTTTCTCTCCGGCTTCCTACTAAAAGTTCATAAACTTTCGTTTATTAACTTGCAGCATTAGAATAATTCCATAACGCTATCTACACGTATTTTTGTGTTTGTTCCAATTTTTGACTACCTTTCGAGCCACCACTAGGGTGTGTGGCAGAGGGTGAGTCCACGCCAGAGTAATTATGACCCGAATATTTTAAGCCCCACCGCAGTCAGACAGTGCTCTTCTGATGCCTTATCGTTCGTGGAAAAAATGACATCTTCAATTTAGCTGTTCTACACTTAATCTCTCTAATTTTATTGACATGGTCTCGCCTACAGTAGTGCGATGGGGTAATATAATACACTTTCAACATCACATACAAATGGTGGCTGCGTTTCTGTGTCCTGATGGTGACCGAGCTTGCAGTGGATACTGGTGCGGAGGTCTCAAGCAATATGTGTTTGGTTTCGAATCGCTGAATGCTGAGGCCAACACTTCCAAGGTAACCTTATTTTCGCGAGCACCTCACCCAGGGAGAGGCCAAAGTCTTCCTCAAATTACTACGCGAACTTCATAGCAGAGTTCACTCACGTTTCTAGAGTCGTCCCCGCATTACCAGTTTACCAAGGTGTCGTTCATACTGGAGTGAGGCTTGCCGGCTGAAAGCAATTCCTTTAATTCCTCCACGAAAGCACCGGCGGCGGCACGTGAGACCTCGGATCCCGCTGTTGCTTCTTAGTTTCGTCTCCTGATGTAAGTCTTCACTGCGCGGAAAGCAGTACTTTTCCAAGCGTGATATCCCTCTGTATTGGGTACTTATAGCGTACGACTTAGAGCGCTGCTCTCGGTAAGCCCTACAATCGCTTCCTATGAGAAAAGTCAAGATTGATTTCAGAGGTAGGGCCTTAAGGGTGCATTTATCCGGTGAATTGCTACGAATCAGAACAAATAGTGAGAAGCGACATGAATGTGAAATGCAATGGTCACTGATTTAGTACAATTTGCATTTTTTCACACTAAACATATTGCGCTACTACCGACTTCGATGAATTAAGGATATTATCGAGTTTTTGGATGAGTTTCAATCAAATTCCATGAAGTTTAATCCCTGATGGCGTCACCTATGCGTCTAAGTCGGTAGCAGTTCAATGAAATTTAGTGTGAAAAAAAACAAAACTTATTTAATCAGTGATCATGACTTCTCAAAAACTAGAATCTGAAACCATAGAATTCATAAAATGCAGTAGTATTTGACTCAAAAATTCCGTTCACTCTGTCTCTCAAATGAACAGAGTCGATCATTTTATTTATTCCGTCCTATTTCCCGTAAATAACTGGATATATCTGCACAGGTTGTGAGCTCCTTTCCGAGTAGGTTATAATACCTGTACGTATGCAGTATACGACTGAGCTTAGCAAGCATAACTCCTGGCGATTTTTTCTTCACATTCTGTGTAGTTACGGGCAAGTGGACGCTGTTAAAACAATTTATGTGTCCACCTGTGGGTATACTTTTCAGAAGATTATTTTTCAATTTAAATTTATTTTTTCACACTTCACTTCGCGTCTCATTGAATCTTGGATTTTAGGGTCACTCTTATTGGCCGATGCGTCCAGCAGATCAGCGACTCTTTTCCTCGTGATCATCCTTTCTGATCGGCAGACCGACAATGGCCGTTGCCAACCAAGAAGGAGTGGGCATTGTCTTCGGACTACAGCTTCCCGATGGGTTTGCGTCCCTCTCGAGCGGCGCCGGAAAACCAAAGCTTCGTCTTCACTGCAGAATATTCTCTACTTCAGGTCGTATATTTTCTCGCTTTGCCTCCTACCAGCTCCATAATGCCTACTTCCACACGCTTAATGAATCCTCCCACGGACTAGTGCCAACGTGAAGTTGAGTCCGTCCGTTAGGACGGAATTTTAAACTTCATCGAGATCGTGGTCGCCCAGAATATGTCCCGCCGCCCCCGCGTCTTTGGAATTGCGGCAGGCAGGACGTTCGAGCACCCTTCGCCCGCTGTTCAAAGCCCGTAAAGTTTCCCACCCGTTTCACCCGTTCCAATCGTCCAACGATTTACTCCGGGACGGGCCAGGTTCCCCTTACCGTCGGCACATGCTAGGATGAGACTACGCATTCGCAAAGCATCTCTCTGGGCCCGCGCTAAAAACAAACGGGGCTTGCTTTGGGCACACAACTGCAACGATTGAGCCTGAGAAGGGCCGCTTCTATTAGAGGAGAGGTTTTCTGCGAACGCTGAAACCTTCCTCACGGTCTCCACTCAGCCTTCCATGGAGAGTAAACCCATCGGCCCAGGCAGGAGTTATACCTACAAATTGTTCTCTCTTTCTCCTCGACTTTTCCATTAGATAGACCCAATACATAATCTCGGCAGAATTTTGAATATTTACTAAATAACAATGCAACAATGGCTGAACGACTCTTCTGAAATCTCGCCTTTTTCGTTATGCAAAAGAACGATGATGCACGACTAACTGCATGAAATATCAACGGTACGTTATATATATATGTATATATAAATATATGTAACAGCTCCCTAACGCCATCTTCTGGGTAATGATTCGGAGCACTTTGGCGCTTTATAAGATCGCAGATTTCAGTGTAAAAGTACCCTTCCTCGATAGCTGGACGTGCCTCTGTTTACCGAGTGTCTGATTTCGCCGGCGACCGAGGCGTCGGCCGCCGGGTTTTGGTGAGCGGCACTGCCGGACTCTCTCGGAAATCGAGGTTCCGATCGTGTTTTGTTTCGAGCGGCGGTTGACCGCCTAGTTCTTTCAGAAGCGTGAAGTTTGACTCTCGACTTTCTTCCGCCGGGAAGACCGTGCCTTCGTTTTGTTTACTGGTTCATAACTGACCTTGACTGCTAGCTTAGGCTCCTTTTTGTTTTGCTACCGCCAGGTGCGAGTAGCGGGGAGGGAGTGTACACGAGTGATTGTTTTTTTTTCTCTCTCTTTGGAGTGGTTGTCCACTTGGCCCGCTCTCCTTTCTTTCACGCAGGCGTGCTCAATTTGATCATTTTTCAAAATGGTCATACGTCGCGTAAACACGCTCGCCTTGCAAGTTGACGAGAAGGCGAAACCCCCTACTCCGTTGGAGGTCCACCTCTTCACACTAGAGTCGCTGGGCCTCACACCCGAAGAGATAGTGGCGATCCAATTTGGATACAATCGACATTTGATATTCCTGAAGTTAGCAAACGAAGCTGCAATGAATAGGATTTTAGAGAATACTCCGCGTAAACTACCGTTTCCGTCCTTAAGGGATCAGAGGACGACGATAACTATTGACGAAACCTCGGGCAGCCCGTGTAATGTCAGGATTCTTTGTCTCCCCGTGGAGACCCCATTGGAAGACATAACAAGCGAGCTCCAACGTTTTGGTAAAATCCATCGCTCGTGGGAGAACAGGTGGGAGGGAGAAAAGATGGCGCGGGTGCTTACTGGCACCAGGGTTGTGCGGATGACGGTCGAGAGAAATATCCCCTCGTACCTCCACATCGGCGGAAACCGGGCCATCATCATATATGAGGGTCAACGTCGCACTTGCGCCCGCTGCAATCAAGAAGGCCACGAGCGCAAGACCTGCCCTCGGAACCAGGGAGGAAAGAGCTATGCGGAGGCAATGGTCATGGCCTCCAGCCCGAACACCACCGAGGAGATGGACGAGCCCGAGGTGGCTGTGGAGGAGAGGGCACGGTCCCTGCTTTTTATCGAGGGTGCGACCCCCGCTGATCCCGTCGACTCCCCACATACCCCTTCATCTATAGGAAAAAATCAGAGAGAGCGAAAGTCGTCGAAAGAAGAAAGCGATGCAAAAAAGAAGAGAACAGACGACACTGATCTCCTGAGTTCAAACCTTGATCTAGCTGCAGTCCCTACCTGCTCGCCCACTCTCCCACAACCGCCGGCCCCTGTCCTTGTGACCCCGTCAATGGAGGATGAATCATCCTTCGTCCCTCTTTCCCGCGGCCACGCCACCGATACCCTCCACCTACAATCCCTGCATCACGGGCTTCCAGCTCCCCGAGAACCAATAGTGACAGATTCATTGGATTGTGAATGGCCCCCATCCCTAACGGCTGGCCCCCCGATCCCGCTCTCACGGACACTCGATCAAGATGTCGTCGGTCTTCCCAGGGAACCTCTAGAGGCGGACCGAATCGAACCATCCTCCTTGATTACTGCCGACGGGGTCCCTTCGGCAGATGACCCCCAGTCCGCCACCCCGGCCCCTCCTGAGGGCACCTCCCGGCCCGAGACGGGCCCCAGCTGTGCTCGCTCGAGGAGGCCCCCCCGTGGAACGCTGCCGAACAACCCGCTCTTCGTGGAGACCACGGCTGGCTCTTCCTCTTCGGACGAGGTCGGGGGGGAGGGATGTGGCGACAACTCGCGACCTCGATCGTTGACTCGTCGGACGAAGCGTCCCGGGAAACGGCGAAGTACTCGTCGCCCGGGTTCAAGCCGCGACCGGAGCGACGTAAGCCACGACCAAAACTCTGGTAAGTGATGTCCGGTGCTCGTGGATGCCCTATTGCTTCACCAATGAATGTCATTTCGCTGAATATTGCCGGCATTTACAGTCACCTAAAAATTGCAGTCCTCCAACGTTTTCTCCGCGATCTCAGGGCTGATGTAATCCTCCTTCAAGAGGTGAAGGAGGACATAGTCTGGGATGCGAACACTTTTCAGGCTATCGGCAATTTCGCCGATTGTCATTCTGGCACCACCACCCTAGTCCGAAATGGCATTCCATTCTCTCATGTTCGCCGCCACGCCTCGGGTCGAATAACGTCTGTTATCGTGAATGGGATCCACATAATCAATTTTTACGCTCCTTCTGGCGAGTGTGCGAGGGCAGAGCGCGAAACATATTTTAATGAACTTCTCCTCCCCTACCTTTATCCCTTCTCGGGGAAGGCCATCTTGGGTGGGGACTTCAACTCCATTTACCGCCAAGAGGATAGTGCCTCGAACAGGGATAGAATGACATACTACCCAAGCCGAGCACTCTCACTGATGCTTGACTCAATTGGAGCGATTGACGCAGTGCGTTCTTTCTGCGCCGGTCCCGCACCCTTCACGCGATCAGGACATAACTCTCGGACGCGGATTGACTACCTCTTCCTCTCGGCATCACTTAAGAATGATGTCCAGAGAGTGGACACCCTCCCAGTGTCCTTCTCTGATCACTGTGCGCTGATCATGAGTGTTACATGCCCGGATATAACCCCCGCCGCGCGTGCCCACCGCTGCGGCGCCGTGTGGCGCATGGACCTCCGCGTTCTGGAGGACGCCACTCGCCGCGACTCCATCCGCAGCCGGGTGTGTGAACTGATCGCGGCATTACGTCCTGGTGCAGACCTCGCGGTATGGTGGGACGAAGTTTTCAAACCCCGAATTGTCACACACATCAAAGGCAAGCTTTAGAATGGCGTAGAGAAAAAAATTACACCATCTCCTTCTACCGCCGGGCGCTGGAGGAGCTCCTGCGTAAGGATGTTGCGCCGGAGGGTTTCCACGCCCAAGTGTCGTCACTTAAAAAAATTATACTTGGCCATGAACTTCAAAAATACGCGCCCCAAAAATGGCAAAAAGAATTAGAGACAGATATAGGGGGGCCCCTTACGCTATCCGAGCTTCGGCGCTCGGTGAAATCCAACTCCGGCTCCGTCACAGACAGAATCCCTGTCAGAGAATCTGCCACCGGCGACACCGACCTCCTTATGGAAGCGACCCGGCACTTTAAAAATATTTTTAACAGGTATCCGCCGTGGAAGGAGGGAGACACACCCCCTCTTCCCCCTCTCCCTATGCTGTCCTCAACCCAAAAAGCGGATCTAGGTCGAGACATAAGTTCAGACGAACTGGACTGCGTCTCCTCCATGTTCCCAAAGAGCAAAGCACCCGGCTTGGACGGCCTACCCTTTGAATTTTATTTCGCGTACTGGGATGTTCTTAAACCTATTTTAACCAGACTTTTTAATTTCATTTTAAGTAGCGGCTCTCTGACTGCAAGTCAGCGGACCGCCGTGATAACACTTATACCAAAGATTACGCGGCCCAAGTCGTTCAACGACTTTCGTCCAATCGCCCTTTTAAATGCCGATTATAAGATATTGGCACACGTCTTGCGCTATAGAATGACGGCTGTTGCCGACTTAGTCCTCTCTCCATCCCAGTACGCCGTGTCGAAAACGCGAAACATTTTCGATGCCGCACTGCTAATTCGCGACGTCATTTTTTCCTCACCCTTGTATGGCGATAGTTTTCTAGCAGTGCTTGGAATTGACCTTGCGAAAGTATTTGATCTGGTCAGGATCGAATGGATCGTAACCGTGCTCAAGACGATGGCCTTCCCCGAGCACTTTTTACGAGCCGTTTTAACGATGTACATCGGTACATCTTCTAGAATTAGAATAAAGAATGCCACCTCACCCCCCATTCCCGTCTGTAACTCCGTCCGGCAGGGCTGCCCGTTGTCAATGCTGCTGTTTGCTTTTGCCATAGACCCCCTACTCAGGCGATTTCAGAGCAGTGGAATCGGGATACGCCGTCACAGCGCTGTCTGCCCGGGCGTCGCATACGCTGACGACATAACCCTTTTCATAAACGACCCGTCCCACATGGCTCTCGCCCACGACATTTTAAAGTCATACGAGCAGGGTGGTCTCTTCCTCAACGGTCGGAAATCCAGGTTTCTCCTGCTGAGGGGAAGCCCGCCACCGACCTCCATCGGTTGGTCAGAGTCGCCCTCCCTCAAAATCCTAGGGTTCTGGTGGGAGAAGGAGTTGGCTCCCACGATTGAGCGGAACTGGGGAGTTATAGACCGCCATATAAAATGGAGTGTTGGGAAATTTTCACTACCTTCCCTCCCGATTGTGACCCGCGTCCGCCTCCTGAACCAGATTGTCTTCCCGAGGCTATGGTATGTTGCCCATTTGTGGCCCTTACCCCCTAAATACAATGCATACTTCATTAAAGCGACTAACCAAATGATCTGGAACGGCTACGTAAAGAAAGTGTCCCGCAACCAGCTCTATGGCCCTTTTGAGCTAGGTGGGCTCAATTTAACGGATACAGCTCTAAAAGCAAAGGTGGTCTACGTGAAGCTCGGTCTGCGCATCCTTGGGGGTGACGACGCGTGGCGAAAGGCACTCCTCGGGGACGCGTGGCAGGCACTCGCGCAAGACGAATGCCATCGGAGGGCTTTTGAAGAAACGAAAAAGGTCACCTCACTCCCGAGAGATGGAGAAACAATTTCGGTCAAGACCCTGTATCTTAGAGCGCTCGCCGAGCAGGGAAAAATGACATCCAAAACGACATTATCTTGGAAAAACTGGGCAACCAGCAGAGTGAACGACAAGGCGCGTAGTCAAATGTTCAACCTACTCGCGAACTTGGTCATGACGAGGGAAGTGAGGCACCACCTACGTTTGGCTGATTCGCCCCTTTGTCCGTCATGCCGTCGAATAGACAACGCCGCGCATCTGATTCTAGGCTGCGGCGAAAAACTCAGAGAATGGGAAGCCCTGAAAAAGATATATAAAACTTGGGACGTGTTCGGCGGTGGTGCCATTACAAACATAAATCTGATCACCCTGAACTTTCGGCTCTTTCCGAGTTTCAAAACTCTAATTATGACTACTTTAATCGTGGAGTTCATACAATTAGGAACAGCGAAAAAAAATTCCGCAAAAGGTATGCAAGCAATGGTGGAACGGATGTGGCTGCCCCCGGTGCCGGACACACTTCGCCAGTGGTTGAAGAGTTGTTTCACAGAATGTGTTTAAAACTAATCGATAACCCTCACCATATATAATGTATATCTTGTGAACCTAGCCTCATTATTATCTTCAACAGTATTGCATATGATATCAATTGTATATGCACATTTCTAATGTATGTAGTGTAATAATGTGTATGTTTTTATGTTTTTTTCTATGTTTATGTATATATATATGTATGAATATATTTATGCATATATTCATAAGGAAAATATTATTATGTAACCAAAATCTATAAGCTGTTATTATGTACAATGTAAACACTTGCTGTGTAACGTATGAACTGAACCGAATAAAAATTAATTGAATCATAGCTCAGGTGGTTAGAGCATCCGCCCGGCAAGTGGAGAGATCCGGTGTTAAAGTCCCGGTCGAGGAAAATATTTTTACTTTTGTGATCTGCTCACATCCGCCATCCCCACCTCTCTTGTGTTCGTCCTTTATGTGTGTTCCTTTCCCATTTTCCTTATCTCTATTTCAATGTGAATGAATATTTATTCGCCGTTTGGCGGTATTTCGTGTTTGATGTATATATATATATATATATATATATATATATATATATAATCTTGAAAATGACGCACTCCGGCGAAGGACAACCACACAAACACTAGTTATATATGTATATATGTATGTATATGTATGTATATATATGTATATATATATATATATGTATATATATGTATGTATATAGTATGTATATATACATATGTGTATGGGTGTGTGTATGTATGTGTATGTATATGTGTGTATGTATATGTATGTGTATATATATGTATATATATTAATGTATGTGTGTATATGTATGTGTATATATGTATGTATGTGTATATGTGTGTATGTATATGTATGTATGTATGTATATGTATATATAAGGATTTTATTCAATGCTGCCTAGAACCGCTTCACTCTTCTGAGCGAATCGGTCACCGAGTCCCCCGCTAAAGGCCCGGCCGCTTCCCGACCGGGTCCTTCCAGTTCTTCCCCTACCGCGGCAACTCTACCGCCCCCTGCCATTTCCCCCTCCCCCACCTTGTCCGCTTCCCATTGGCCCCTTACCTCTCCTCCCGTCAACCTTCTCCTGCACATGTCCTCTCCGCTCTTCACCGACAACGGCATTCTGATGACGACGGCCGTGCCGTCGAAACGTAAATATCTACTGTAAGTGTCCTTTTATGTTTCTGTGTGTTTAATATTTATTAACCTAGTGTTTATATATATATATGTATATATATATATATATATATATATATATATATATATATATATATATATATATATATATTCTTTTCTTTTCCAGACTATCGGCTCGGCAATTCGAAAGATCTTCGAAGGAAATTCGAATTCAAATCCCGGTTAAAGATATATTTATGCACTTTTAATCTGCTAGATTCCGCCCTTCCCATCTCTCCTGTGTTGGTCCTTTACATGGGTTCCTATCCATTTTCTTTTTATCAATTGAAATGTGAATGAATATTTGTTAGCCGTAATACGGGATTTCGTGTTTGAATGTGTGTATAAATATATATATTAGAATATTACGAGTAGAGATTAAATCAGAGCTGACGAACTTGGTCATTATTCAGGCATACATGCGACCGAGCAACTACAAGGAGGAAGAGGAACATAGGATGCACGATGAGTTAGCTTAGAGTGTGTTCTTGTAGGGAAAATTTTGATATTGATGGGGGATTGGAATGCGACGGTAGGCGAAGGAAGAGAGGGTGGTGAGGTGGGGGACTATGGATTAGGCACTAGGAATGAACGCGGGGAGAAAGCAATTGAATTCTGCAGGAGACAGGGGTTAGTCATCACTAACACATGGTGTAGACACCACAAAAAGCGTAGGTAGACGTGGAAAATGCCAGGTGACTCAGAAAGGTATTAGTTACATTATTTTATGGTTAGGCACAGGCTTAGGAACAGTGTGATAAATTCGCACAGTTTCCCAGGAGCGGATGCGGACTCTGACCAAAATTTAGTTGTTATGAAATGTAACGTCCGTTTCAAAAAGATAAGGCAAGGGCGGTGGGTCAGGAAATGGTATGTAGAAGCATTAAATGGAATAATGAGGAAGGAATATCAGCAGGCTGTAGAGAAAATCATAGATGACGGTAAAGAGCTGGGTACTATCGAAGAAAAATGGGAATGTGTCCAGAAAGTGATATCGATAGCCGCAAAAGACACTATTGGAACCGTTAGCGGGAAACGGATAAGGAAACCATGGATCACGGATGAGATGATTACAAAAATGGATGAGAGAAGGAAATGGAAGAATATAAACACAGAGTTAGGCAAAATGAAGTACAAAGAGTTAAACAATAAATTGAGACGGGACAGAAATATAGCAAAAGAAGCATGGAATATATAGAAAGGAGGGAAGGAAGGAAGATATGGAAGGAATATATAGAAACCCTGTATGGTAGAGAACTTAGGCCGACAAGGTTAGACATGGAAAAGAAACATGACGTGGAAGAAGATAGCTTAGGTCCAGGCATACTCGACGATGAAATAGAATGGGCATTAAAGGAGATGAAATTCAAATAAGGCCGTAAGGGTAGACAACATTCCTGTAGAACTGTTGAAATGTTTAAGAAATGCGGGAAGGAGACTCTATATGGACTGATTCGTAGTATCTATGAAGAAGGAATCTGGCCGGAAGATTTTGTGAGATCGGTGTTAGTTCCTATTCCAAAAAAGGCAAAGGCTACATCATGTGAGGATTACAGAACAATAAGTTTGATATCCCACGCAGCTAAAGTTATTCTCAGGATCATCAACAAAAGGATAGAGAGTAAGGCAAGTGATTACTTATGGAATGATCAATTTGGGTTTAGTAAAGGAAGATGTACGCCGTGATGCCATTGCAGTAATGAGATCACTAGTCGAGAGGAATATAGAATACAATCGGGACGTTTTTGCCTTTTTCGTAGATTTCGAAAAAGCATTTGATAGAGTGAATTGGGAACAATTAATGCGTGTATTGCAGAAAATAGGAATGGATTGGAGGGACACGGGATTGATCCGCAACCTGTATACTATGTTTCAGACTGCTCAGGGGCGAGTGGGAAACGGAAAGTCCGGATGAGAAGTGTTAGAAAGAGGAGTAAGGCAGCTCCTTATCGCCGGTGCTATTTAACGTCTTAATGATTGGGGAGGCATGAGAGGAGCTGGAGGTGGGAGTGATGGGAAATGGATTCGTAACATCAGTTAGGTTTGCTGATGACCAGGCTTCTGTTTGTCAGTCGGCCAAAGGGTTGCAAGCATTGCTCCAACCGATAGAGAGAACAGCTGGAGTTATTTCTTAAATATTTTGCGCGAAGAAATGAAGATGTACGTCCCATCCAGACTTAAATGCGACAATAGGGAACCTAAATGGTACAACGAGAAAGTCAGATCGGCAATTAAGAAGGCAAAGAAGGCTACAGTCAAATTTTAAAAAGAATTTAAAAAGTTACGATATTGTTTATGTGAATACATCAATAGAGAAACTTAAAGAATGTCGTAGTAAAACAAAAAGTTTCATGCGCACAGCCCTACGCTCTGTTCAATCTAAAATGCTAAGCGAATATCTTGAGGAAAATCCAGAGTCATTCTGATCCTATGTTAGGGAAATACAGGGTAAACGTCCAACTGTACATTCCTTAAAGACAGAAAACAGAGAAATTATTACAGATAGTGTGAAAAAAGCAAATACTTTAAACAAGTTTTTTCAGAGCGTCTACAATAAAGACAAACCCACCAAACGATTCTTCACACCCACCCGGGGAACGCATGAGCGACATAACAATGACCAAAAATGGAATAGAACATCTACTACGTAGCATCAAACCAAACAAATCACCTGGTCCGGAAGCAAATACCTGCTAGAATATTAAAGGAATTAGCCGAAGACATTTCCCCGTTTTTAGAAATTGTTCTCCTTAAAACGATAGAAGATGGCTCAGTTCCTCGTGACTGGAAGCTAGCCCATATAACTCCCATTTATAAAGGCGGGGATGAGGTTAAACCAACTAATTACCGACCCATTTCTTTGACATCGATCTCTTGCAAAATATTAGAACACATTAGAAACATAGAAGAATAGTAACTTAAGGAGGTTTCTTGATAGTAGGAAAATACTAAGCCACAACCAGCACGGATTTAGGAAGAGCAGATCTTGCGAAACACAATTAGGTCTTTTCATTCACGACATACTTAGATCGGGAGAAAAAAACACACAAGTCGACGCAGTATTCCTAGATTTCAAAAAAACCTTCGATAAAGTCCCACACAATAAATTGTTAAACAAAATTAGATGCTATGGAGTCAATGAGAAAATTATTAATTGGATTAGAGACTTCTTGTCCAATCGCAAACAAATAGTAGTCATCGATGGGTTGTGCTGAAAGGCAAGTGATGTAACATCGGGCGTCCCCCAAGGAAGTGTAATAGGGCCTCTTCTATTCTTAATATACATTAATCACTTAAGCGCACACGTTAGTAGTAATCTCAGGTTATTTGCTGATGACACGGTGTTATACAGGGAAATAAGGAGCCAACTAAATCGCTAGAGACTTAGACACAATATCAGATTGGTGCAAGAAATGGGGATTAATGCTTAATATTGACAAATGCTCAGTTTTGAAATTTTGGAACAAAGGAAGTGGCCAACAGGACATAAACTATGAAATAGAGGGTTCTCTACTAACTACGGCCAAACAAGTAAAATATTTGGGGGTAGTTCTAACACCACGCCTTTCATGGGGAGCACATATCAGGACAATATGCGGATACGCTTTAAAGAAACTGGGCTTAATTAAACGGGTGGTGGGGAAATATAATGAGAAAGTTAAAGAGAGGTGTTATTTTGCTCTAGTTATACCACATTTGGAACATGCCGCAAGTATTTGGGATCCTTGGGAGAAAATCTAGAAAGAGAGCTAGATAAAGTCCAGAGAAAATCAGCCAAATTCGTGAAAAATATGTATGGCAAGAGCACAAGTGTAACAGGTCTCTTAGGGGACTTAGGCTGGGAGCCCCTTGAAATACGAAGGGAACGAGCGAGACTTAGACTTTTGGAAAGAGTCAGAACCAGCGAGTTTAGCGATGACACAAAAGGAATAATAATGGCCCCACACTACTTGGTAGATCAGACCACAAAGATAAAATAAGGGAGATAGATTCCAGTACAGATAGATTCAAATACTCATTCTTCCCCAGAACAATCAGAAATCATAATAGTAAGAAACCGAAGTCCCTTTAGAAATATTAAAAACATTAAAATTACATGTCGGAAAAAAATTAAAAATTCAAAGATTGTGCATGTGTATGTTTGTTGGTAGTTTGTGGGTTTGCATGTGTGTGAAATGGTTGGGGCGAAAGGGTTCGTGCATTAATGTTTACCATGTTTGGTTTGTGGGCTTTAAATTTGTGGCTTCTGCATGCGGTTTTTTTTCTTAATTTAAGGGTGGTTCCCTAACACCCCCCGCCACACGCCCTTGCGGCGGCTTGCTGGGTATTGAGTAGATTTAGATTGCTGAGTGAATTAGAAATTCAGTGCAATAGATATGGGATGATAATCAATAAAAAAAACCATAAACACAGTAATCAACCCGAAGGTCGGTTTAGTAGGTGATGGTAGAGCTCACCCATGTACCAAGCCCGACGGCGTGTGGATATTCACACATCAGGGTAGGGGGGCCAGTTCCTTTCCCTGTGCCGGTTATGGTTTCCCAGGAAGACCTGGTACCCGAAAAATCAACTAGCTTGGGTGGAGCTGCAGGTGCCCAAAGTGCCTTGCCTGGGAATCGAACCCGGGACCCTCCGGTCAGTAGTCCAATGCTCTACCCACTAGACCACCGCGACCCACGATAATCAATATTAATAAAAAAATTGCCACACGATTTTCCAGCAAGAATAAGCCTGAACTAAATATTAAAATAGGATGGGAAGAAATAGAGCAGGTAGAACAGTTTACGTATCTCAGAAGTGTTTTGGACCAAAGCGCTCAAAGTGATAGGGACGTAAGGAGAAGAATTGCTCTAGGCAAGGAGGCTTTCACAAGCAGGAGGGAGTTGATGACGGGGACGTTGAGTAGAGAGGTTAAGAAAAGACTCGTAAAAAATGTGATATGAAGCATAGCTATGAACGGCGCGGAAACGTGGTCCCTGAAGCAGGAGGATAGACGTAGATTGGAGGCTTTTGAAATGTGGGTGTAGAGAAAAATGGAGAAGGTGAAATTGACCGAAAGGAAAACAAATGAGGAAGTACTGGAGATGGTGGGTGAGGAGAGGGGTTTGTTGAGAGAAATCCTATGGAGGCAGGAAAAATGGATGAAGGGTGTATTGAGCGGTAGTGGAATGTTGAAGAAGGTAATAGAGGGAAGAATGTTGGTCAAGCGAGGAAAGTGCAGGAACAGGATAGGGATGTTGGATGGGATGAAGGGAGGAAAGAAGTACACAGAGATGAAGAGGGACCTGATGTAGATTAGGTTGCTGGAGTGGGTTTTGTTTGGAGTTACAAAAATGTTTATTTGATAGTTGTGTCAATCCAAAAACCTATCTTAGCCGGTAGATTACATAAAATGTATATGTACACACACACATACCACACACACAAACACACACTCACACACACACATATGTGTATATATATATATATATATATATATATGTGTGTGTGTGTGTGTTTGAATATATATATATATATATATTTATTTATTTATTTATACATAAATGATCCATGTGAATTGCAATTCAACTAGCTTGTCTAGAGGTGAGAGGCGGGCAGAAATTAATTCCTATGAGGTAATATTGAACTTTCAAAAAATTTTAGGCTTTATTCAAAGCTTTGGGCATGTGGGCAGAAAGTGAATTTTCCAGGCAAAGATCCACGCTCGAAAAGGCATAGGCATCCTACCTTTATTCCAATTCATGCCTCCCAATTGTGTCTCGGCTGCAAACCCGTCCCCTTTGGTTGGTCATATTTCGCTTTGTTAAAATAAGCGCTAGCAGAATGAACAATTAAATTATTGCTGCAAAATTGTAGTGGCAACGAACGAGACGGGTGATACTCAACAATTTATTTCACTCTAAACCAATAAAGGCACCATCCAAAGTTAACCTACGTACTTGCTCCTGACACGACGTGATATTGTTCTTTACAGGCCAGAGTTCAAATTAATACTACATATGGATAGTTAAGGCATTCACATTCAATTCATTACACCTTGTGGTAGAAGTTTATTCCTCAAAACATATGTTTTAGTTCTGGATTGGGAATCCAGATTCATAAAAGGCCGAAAAATCTTCCTCTCAGCCACGAATGGCAATTCATCTAGCACAAGAGCATTCTCGAGCGTGGAGGAAATATCGGAGATTCGTTGTCCTGAATTTATTCGCCGCGGGACGAAATATTTTCGTTGGCATTTGCGGAAACGTATCCATGGTGTCATACGCATGCAATAATACAAAAACTTTGAGAGTCAAAAAATTAGGCAGGTAAAATATTCCCGAGTGCAAACTGAAATATCTCAGATATTTTGCCGAGTGAAGTATGTCCAATGTACTAAGCTCGGAACGAAAGAGCTCGCTTATCGATATCAGGCAACGTGCACTGCTAGATGGAATTATTGGAATGTGTGTAGCAAACTCCAGAGCACATTAAATCACTCCGTGCATGGAAGGCATTCAATAACTTCGACACAGTCCATTGGCGTATGGATAAAAATCAGAGATATTTCACTATTTCATTTCCTTATTTTATTGAATAGACAGCCTAGAAAAAGCAAGCACTTGGGGCAAATTTGAAGTTTAAAAAATGAAAAATATTCATGGAAAAAAATACAGGATATCGATAGCCTTTATGACACGATGGATTTATTTGCGACCGTTTTTTTCTGGTCCACATTGAACACATGATCGATAGTTGAAAAAGAAACTTTATCAAGGACAATGAAGAGTATTTCTTAAAATTTGGAGAAAAAAAACGGGAGTCGATGCGGCACTAAGGAAAGTTTTCCGTTAATTTAGCTTCCTGAAACCCTCAAAATTATAATGGTTATGGTGAACGCTTGGGAGTAGGCTTAATAAATGTAAGATATTATGCAGATGAGAAATTACAACGTGTATAAATGATTGGGAACACTAATATCTATAAAATATCAAGACTTATTAGAAATGCCTTGGAGGAAATGGAATAGGTGCAGGAATATTGGAATACATAATCATAATTGCCTCTTATCATTATGAAAAATAATTTTTATTTAATGGCATTCGGATACCAAATTTTTCGAATGCAGTCAAACTGTGCTAAACAATTATATCAACGATTCAAACAAATAATAAAGGATATTTTGCTGAATGTTGATTAATAGGCCATGCTTTGGTGCAGTTTTAATTTCAAAACGCAGGTCACAGCCTATTCACTCTATGGGGCATTTTGTAGAATCCAATCCGTTGAAATCTCCTGAAAAATTATAAAAATCAACAGAGGGCTATTTTTCTCCGAAATACGAAGCATAGGTAATAGTGTTTTGAAAAAATGCTCTTAGCTAAACATATATTTCATAATATTTACAACTAAATCCATTCTTTATGCCATGTAAAGTTTTGATTGCCGTTTTCGCCCATAGTATGCGTAATTTTATAGCTATCAGGGGTCATAAAATGATTACTTCAATGATAGTGGTCTCAGAATTGGAAATATAGCGAATTTAAAGATACATATGTACTTTTTTCCTTTTATTATTCTTCTTAAAGAGTTCAGGTAAATCATTGTCTTAGAAAGAGCTAATTAAAAAATCCGAAAGTTATGCTACTTTTACAGTAACGGCAACCAATATAGTCTAATGAACGCCAGAATATATCTCGTCTGTTCAATTAATCAAATGCTACGAAATTGAATTCTACCAACGAACTATACAGGCAAGTTATGCCATATGATAAATAAATTTAGACTCAAACTAACTATTCTTTTCTGAAGAGGCCTGCTACGAGAGTGAAAGTTATTTCGTAACACACCCTAGTGATCGTAAGTTTTTTTTATTATTTTTTATTTATTTATTATTTGTTTTGATTTTGTGTGTGTGTGTGTGTGTGTGGTGTTTTTTGTCTTTCTTCTTTTTCTTATTACTTAGTGCCATTCAAGTTTACGGTCTCGGTATTTTTTGTTTACATTCAAACTAACTAATAATAAATGATGAAAAGATCGCTTTCCCTATTAGGCAGTAATTGCAATGGTCAAAGACAAGTTTAATAAATAAGGTCTAGACACTCGTACTTTAATAGATTCAATGAAAAACCAACTTTCTAATATTTACAAAGGCAGCTGTAGCATGTGAAATGTAGACGTATCATGAAATTAATTCCACTTGGAATAGAAGCTTGACCCTTTGTTCTATCTATCGATTTGAAACGCTATACATATAGCAGGAACATATTATGACTTTGATATATGGACTCTAGTTGGATGCAATAAATTCAGAAAATACATATAAATGTTCGATTTCAGAAAAAAACTACCAGCCATATTTACCCCATTTGATTAACGACGCTAGCAATGTCCACGATACACTGCCTTCTATCAGTTACGCAGTCCTTCATAAAATGTAGAGCACTGTATTTTCCCATCTTCAAATTACCTGAAATATCGTTTTCAATTTAATTAAAATGGAGAGCCCTATTCATTTTCATTTAATGGAGTATATCAGTTTTTATCCGTTGAGTCATCGCTGATCTTATACTAGAGAACCTACAAAACGTCAAGATAATTGAGAGCATAGGGAAGTACCACTTGGTATTCTATATACGTCATAAGTTTTATATAGTCTCTGAAATATTTATAATATCACATTGAGCACATGAAAATCCTGTCGTGTATCGTGTATCATTTAAAACTTTGATAATGATTTGAAATGTACCCATATGAGGTAAGAGCAGGGAATGAGTTCATATTTTCTCTGAATGCGTGGTAAACACACCTGAAAATGATTATGCATTGTAAAAATGTGTCATGAGGTGTAATGATGAATTCTTGAAAAAAATGTGAAAACAAACGCAAAGATTTATTAACAATTGAAATATGCACGAAGGACCACAACGGCACTAACGTTTACTTGGTATAGTCATATTATTTACTTGATTCATACTATATATGTCAATCACCGGCTGCGATAGGCTTCTCATGCACAGAAACAAAATATACGTATTAATATCCTACTCATGATATTCACTTATGTGATTGTTGTAAGGATTCTGCTATAGTTTTTCAAAATAATAAGTCTATAAAAATTTATGGTTTATACCTAAGTTTTATATAGTCTCTGAAATATTTATAATATCACATTGAGCACATGAAAATCCTGTCGTGGACTGACTCCCAAACCACTCCTGCGAGAGAGATACTTAAACTCCTACACTTCACAATGTCCTACATTTTAAACTCCATTATGCTGAAAAAAACACCGGCCTACATCATTTTCCCCGAGTGCCTTTAATCTTCCATTCTATTAAATTCATCAATATTTCGATATGCGGCAATGCCTCCGTTTATTTATTCTGAATTTTTTAAGTTCCCCAAACAGTTCACCAATCTCTCTTCACCGACCGCGTCTAAAAGTTGTCGTTTCCCTTCCTCTTTTTATAACGCGTATATTTGTGTATGTGGTGTATATATATACACACACACATATATTCCTTTTCTCTTTTAATCCTCATCCGAGAAGAATAGGCCCTCTATTCCTAAGGGCAAGGCTTATGAACTAAACATTACATGCGAAATATTAATGTGAATAACATTTACCTTTTTTCTTACCATTGTGTTATTAAAATATGCATCTGTGGCGAAAAAATATTCGAAATCCATCTCCAGACACTTGAAAAACCAAGTGTAAAACATTAGCGCTGGTTTTTATAAAATCCTCCAATTTCAAAACCATTATAGAAATAGGAGAAGGAAGCCCTGAGGTTTTTGGGCCTCTGGCTGTTCTCACACTGGGTGGGAAATCATCTGCTCATGCTTCAAATGTGCAAAAAGGTCGCACGGAGATGCGTCATCAAGGCTTGATAAGTCACATGATTGCTTGGTGCCGTTTTCGGGAAGGAGTCGTAAGCCACGGCTTCCATTTTCTGAACGGGCGACCCGAAATAGAGTGAGGGGCGGGACGCGCCCAGGTATTCGAGCGGCCTTTCATCGCTGAAACAGAATGAAACCCCTGTTTGAATAAGTTGAAATAAATTTGTGCCGGGCACGGACACAGTTGACTGCGCTCTCACTTCGTCAAGCAGAGTGCTGCATTATATTGCTAAGATCCTAATCATAGGGTTTGTTGAAAAATGAACGTCGCATTTATTCTCTCTTTTTAACAATCAACTAAGTTTTAAAAGCTCCCCATCAAGAGACAGCATAGGAAATGGACCCAAAACGAGTCAGAATAGCAGTAGACACATGTATAGTATAATGTATTTCTTTCCAAATAAGTTTAGTCTAATAAGGTAGTTACTACGCCAGACGAAAGCCATTAAAAATATGCCATATAATTTTGTGGAATCAGGAAAATGATTAGAAATCCTTAGAACTCTTCCATTATTTATTCAACTTTTCCATGAATAACTAAAAACCTGTCCCCTTAAATTCCCCCTTAAGTTCTTAGTGTAAACTTTTATAGCTTGCACCTATTAGCATGACGTACCAGAAGATGACGAAATATCATCCAGAACTAGGCCAAAATGTATCTTATTGACTGTAGAATAGTGCATTAGTACTTGCAACGAATCGATAAACAGGTACGTGGGGTCTACGATTTTGAGATAAGAATCCATTGAGGAAAAGGGGCATAAATGCCGCAGTTTTTCCGGTGGATGGCCGAAACTGAATCTCGTGGAAGGTGGACGAGGTCACTTCGATCGCAGAGGAAAGTGCATGACCAGAGGATCGAGAGTGGGATCGCGAGGGAGAAGGGGTGGGAGATCCTAATGACAGCACTGTGGGTGAACATTAAATCTAGGTGACCTGTCCACTTGATGTCCTAACCAACAAGAGGCGTAGAATGATGACAGCTGCACACGTATTTTGACTGGACAACGACTTGGAAAACTGAAGCCGCGTAAAAAACGATATATTATTTGCTTTAACCATGAAAAAATTGGAATTTTTAGTGATCTCATTACTACAATGGCATCACGCGTACCTCTCCCCTTCCTAAATCCAAACTGATCATCTCCTGAGTTATCATTTTCCTTACTCTCTATCCTTTTGTTGATGATCCTGAGAATAACTTTAGCTGCGTGTGATATCAAACTTATTGTTCTGTAATCCTCACATGATGTAGCCTTTGCCTTTTTTGGAATAGGAACTAACACCGATCTCACAAAATCTTCCGGCCAGATTCCTTCCTCATAGACACTACGAATCAGTCCATATAAGGCCTTCTTCCCGCATTTTTCTAAACATTTCAACAGTTCCACAGGAATGTTGTCCACTCCCACGGCCTTATTTGCTTTCATCTCCTTTAATGCCCTTTCTATTTCATCGTCGAGTATGCCTGGACCTAAGCTATCTTCTTCTACGTCATGTTCCTTTTCTATGTCTAACCGTCTCGGCCTAAGTTCTTTACCATACAGTGTTTCCATACATTCCTTCCATCTCTCTTGGATTTTTCCTGGTTCAACTATTAACTTACCCCACTTATCTTTAACTGTTAGCACAGATCTTGCCTTCTTACTTCCCGATAATAACTGAACCTTGCTGTATAGAGCACCAATTTCACCCTTCCTCTGTAAACTTTCCATATCCTCGCATTGCGTTTTCCACCATTCTTCTTTTTCTATATTTGTGGTCCATCTCAATTTATTAGTTAACTCTTTGTACTTCATAAATCCTAACTCCGTGTTTACATTTTTCCATCTTCTTCTCTCATCCATCTTTGCAATCATCTCATCCGTTACCCATGGTTTCCTTATCCTTTTCCCGTAAACGGTTCCAAGTATCTTTCGCGGCTTTCGATATGACTTTCTTGCTAGATTCCCATTTTTCTTCGATAGTACTCAGTTCTTCACAATCATCCATTATTTTCTTTACGACCTGCTGATACTCCTTCCTTGTTTATCCATTTAATGCTTCTACATTCCATTTCCTAACCCGCCGGCCCTGCTTTATCTTTTTAAAACGGACGTTACATTTCATAACAACTAAATTGTGGTCAGAGTCCACATCCGCTCCCGGGAAGCTGTTTGAATTTATCACACTGTTCCTAAAACTGTGCCTAACCATAAAATAATGTAACTGATATCTTTCTGAGTCCCCTGGCATTTTAAATTTAAACCTACGTCTATTATATATTATTATATAATTTTTTTATATTATATATATTATTACGCCTCGTATATATATACATATATTTGCGTAAGGTCTGTCCCAGATGCTGTTCGTTCGTTTGTTTGCGAAACCTCTATGACGTAATCGCTTTACGCTCAGTCTTGAACCGGTCATTGAATCAGCGCTTCACCATTAAATAGCATGCTCAACGTAGCTTATAATGATAACGCCATGGGTAGATTAGATGTTATTGAAAGGGAAGTTTTTTCGGAAGGGTATAGAAAATATCAAAGACACCGGGCATTTAGGACTCTTTTCGATCTTAAAAAGGGTAATCTTGCAAGAGTGCAGGATTTGTTGGATTGGAATCGTTGATTAAGTGTTCGCATGGTGCAGGTTCCCTAAAAGGTATGAGAATCGACTTATGGCCGACAATACGGAAATGAGAAAGGTGTTGATGTAGATGCCGCGAATGGTCTCGGACGAACCAAAGGGAACTCGCACGCGGATCTGCCAAGAGCTTCTCGACCATAAGAGTGAGGATCCAAGTTTTATAGACATTTTTCCACCAAATTTATTCCTCTTTCCCAGCCTCAAATCCTTGGTGGAAGAACGTCACCAAGGCCCGTTGGAGGCGTTACAACAGGTCGTACCGAGGGATCTTTGCAGTATTCCGGACGCCGCCCTTCAGATGGCGTGGAATACCAAAATACATAAAGGAGCTAGACATAGATGCAAAATTTCGCCAGCATTATTCAACGTATGTACGCCTGGAAGAGGCAGTAATAGAAATACAAGGATTGGGTATGAAAGGAGTCGAGGTAAATGGAGAAGAAATCAACGGCCTCCGTTTGGCTGACGACATCGCAGCAGTGGCGAAAACGCAAGAGGGTTTGCAAGCAACTAATATTGCTATGGATCAAGTAACATCAATATAACAGAAAGAAAACTAAAATTCTTGTGTGTGGAAGAGGGAAGCTGAATGCAGATATCAGAATTCGACGGGTCAAATTAGAACAAGTGAATTCCTTCATTTACCTGGGCAGCAGTATAGTAACATGGGAAGGAAGATGTACGACCGACATCAAGCGAAGAATAGCATAAGCTAAGAACACATTCATGAAGAGGAAGCAATTACTATGCTCAAAGAGTCTAAAGCTAGAAACTAGGAAGTAATTTGTCGAGACTTTCGTGTGGAGCATGGCGTTCTATTGTTCCGAGACTTGGAACATTGGAAAAGTGGAGCGAAGAATAGAAGCCTTTGAAACATAGTGCTGGAGGAGAATGCTGAAGATTAAATGGACAGACAAAGTAAGAAACGAGGAAGTATATAGAAGGGCAGAAGAGGATAGGACCATATGGAGAACTCTACGGCAAAGAAGAAATAGATGGATTGGACACGCATTGAGATACAATGTATTGATTAGGAATAAAACAGAGGGAAAAAAAGAAGGGAAGACCAAGAAACATGTGCGAGTACATAGAAGATTTAATAGAATTAAGAAGGACGTAAAACAGAGAAGGTATCAAGGATTGAGGGAATTGACATTAAATAGAGTACAATGGAGGGCTGCGGTACCCCGGTTTATATATATATATATATATAAACCGCGGGTCGCGGTGGTCTAGCGGGTAGAGCGTTGGACTGCTGACCAAAGGGTCCCGGGTTCGATCCTCGGGCGAGGCACTTTGGGCACCTGCACCCAAGCTAGTTGATTTTTCGGGTACCAGATCTTCCTGGGAAACCATAGCCGGCACAGGGAAAGGAACTGGCCCCCCTACCCTGATGTGTGAATATTCACACGCCGTCGGACTTGGTACATGGGTGAGCTCTACCATCACCTACTAAACCGACCTTCGGGTTGATTACTGTGTTTATGTTTTTTTTATATATAAACCATAAAGACAGTAATCAACCCGAAGGTCGGTTTTCGGAATATTCACACATCAGGGTAGGGGGGCCAGTTCCTTTCCCTGTGCCGGTTATGGTTTCCTACTAGACCACCGCGACCCCATATATATATATATATATATATATATATATATGTATATACATATTTCTCAACACACCCCTCGCAACTGAACGATTCTGCGGATATATATCCACAGGGTGATACATATATATATCGATGATGCGGAAGTACTCACGAGAGCAATATAACTTTTGGACGGCACAATAGAACACAGAATAAAACAGATAACACGTAAAAGGACACTCACACTGTAGATGATTTAAGCTTTCGGCCTACTCCGAGGCCTTCTTCAGGTCAGACTGGTCTGACCTGAAGAAGGCCTCGGAGTAGGCCGAAAGCTTAAATCATCTACAGTGTGAGTGTCCTTTTACGTGTTATCTGTTTTATTCTGTGTTCTATTGTGCCGTCCAAAAGTTATATATATATATATATATATATATATATATATATATATGTATCACCCTGTGGATATATATCCGCAGAATTGTTCAGTTGCGAGGGGTGTGTTGAGAAATATGCCCATTTACCTCCAGTCCCAATCCAAAGAGCTGGAATGTTATTTGAAACGCTCTTTGTTTCCTACTGTGTACGTACAGGTGTATGTGTATATAATGAATGTGGCGCCGGATGCGTTTTGCATACAAATACAGCGAGGAAGCCAGGGATAAATAATTTTAATTTGGAAACGGAGGTTTCTGAAAAGAGATGCGCAAAATCAAAAGTTCGTTCTACGGTTCTCTCTATCCTGTATGTGTGATATACTCGTACTAGATACACATTTTGTAGCACTTCAAGAGTAACAGCATCTCTTTGTAAAAGCTTCAATACTTTATTAATCGATTTTTGAACAGAAAAAAGTTAGGGTAAAATCCTATTCAATTGTAGTAATATTTGTTAATTGATTGTGTGTTTACAGATAACTCATAAATCACGTGTACTACCTATATACCACCGAAAACAACCCGAGAATATATCGAAACTGAGTCAGAAGTCATTCATACCAATCCCTCTCCATATTATGAAGACTACATTTGATACAGCATGTATGCGTTCGAAGTTTTAATAATGGAAGAATAAATAATTTGGAATTGAATGAGGTTTTCGTTGAGAAGACTTGAAGGCCAATCTTATTTATAAAGTGGTTTAAATTGGAAACATTATTTTTCGATAATTTATTATAAATTCATTAAAACATTTCCAACGCATGATTTCCCCATGTCACAAACTTCTAATGCGTGCGAACAAAACTTTCTCAAAATTTAATAGTTTTGCATTACGGTATTTCAATGTCATGGTATCGCTATTATTGCTGCCATTCTATTAGGGATCAAATATTGATAGATGCCATTCAATACTATACATACGATGTTTGAAGGAATATCTTATAAGCTATTTTTAGAGAATTTGTATTGTTGATTGCATTATGGTTGATTTTTCAACAGAAAAGGAATTACCTTGATCCATGCTGCCAAAACTGTCACCAAATGTACTAGTATAAGTTATATCCAATGAAAGTACGAATACAGAATGCAAGAGTGTATCTGATGGGTATAGAATAACTGCAAATAATTTAGGATTGCATTAGGAAATCAGAGAAATAGGGATGGGATGAATATCAATGCAAATAAAACAATTGTTGTGAGTTTTACGATAAGAAGGAAGACTAAGCCAAACGTAGAAATTGGAGAGCAAAAACTAGGGGAAGGTAAACAAATTTAATTTTCAAGAGAGTTTGTACAAGGAGGAGGTACTGATGACTAAGAATGGATGTTATGCAGGGAAGAGTGAAAACTATTATATGGAGAGTGGTTTTGTGTTACGTAGGAACATGGTCTTGGAAGCAATATTAACATATGTAAAATGTAAGATTTGGTAATACGAGTGTGGAAAAGGAAGGAAATAAATGAAACGTATAGAAAAAATAAGCCAAGTATTAAGCATGGTGAGAGGGGAGGAGAATGGATTGTGGGGAGAAATCCGAAAAGGCATGAAAGGTGGATGCGGAGAACTTCGATTGGCTATGGAATGTTGAAAAAATTGATACACAGGAGGATGTTGGAAAACGTTTTAGGGTGGGGGAAGAATAGACATGTTGGTCGGAATATGTAGAGGCAGGATGGATGCATGCGAAATTAAAGAAGGTTTTACTATAGTGTGAGGTGCCAGGGTGCTTTTTTAAACGAAGTTTGGATGTTAAGATTGTGTACATTCAAAATCTACATCAAACGGTTGACTATGAAATAGTCAAACAAAATCCCCATTAATAGAAATGATTCGCTATTATTTCTCTCGAAACACCGTTCGTGGTTAATTGGTGGTACACTCTTAAGGGAACGTAGAGAGTGGAGATGTGATAAAACAATCGCTAGCGTCTTAACGAGCGGCATTAGCAACGGCAGTAATAGCTTCATAACCGCATGTCAATGGCCTTCCCGTGGAGGATGCCGCAAGAGGAATAGGATCAGAAACACAGGCGAATTGGTGAGGATTCATTTTTTGGAACTGAGTAATAGTTTAAGTCCAACAAAAAAATATGCCGATGGAATTAGAGAGACTCATACGCGAAAAAATGGGGTGACACAATAGTTTTCGCATTCCATTTATTCATAGAAACTTAATCCTTGAAACCTTATGCATCTGAAAGCGTCCCTTATTCTCAGGCGAAATAATGGCCTCAAAGTCCTGAATAAATTACAACTACGAGTGTACAAGAAGCCGTCCTCTCGGTACTTTGGAGGGCGCATTTCCGGCGACGGAATAATTATATCGTTGAATGTTAGCGGCGAGTGAATTACTGCCCTTGCGGTGCTCTGCTGGCGATGCGAGGACGGACGGAGAAAATACAACACCGCATACAAGAAGCTTTTTACGTCAGTTAATTTCATTCTCTGAGGAACAGCGAATACATAGAGGTGGTAATTAGGCGGTATCCATTTATGCTGACACCAAAATGGCCGCCTCCTGAGGACGAAATTGATATCGAGGGAGCGACTCGATGTGAATGCTAATGGCACTTCCTCGATTTGGGTCAATATCTGTTAAACCTGGGGAAATTTCAAGAGGCAATTTCACAAGAGGAGAGGCGTGATAAAGTGCTTCAGGCTAAAAGATGGCTTCTAAGGAGGAAGGATGCTCCACAATCGAGATATTACTTGAAGATGATGTTTTAAACATTAACCATCAAGTTGCATGAGCGTCAAGAAAGAATATAGTACACACTGAAAGATGCCAAATGGACACTTCGACTAAGCACACAAGTAATAAACATAATTGTTGGAATATTTTTAGAACACTCAATTAAAAATGCAAAATATTTCAAGCAACAGGAATTAAATACAGTGTATTGGAAAAAATACTTGACGCGGAAATTCACATTTCCTTCACTTTGTATTATGTTTTGTGTTTATACACACATATGCATAAATAGTAGTATATACATATGACGGGATTTCGTGTTTGAATGTGTACTTGGCCAATGTGGCTCACCTCTTTCCTCTGGCCACGGGTGCCGCGAAACGCACGGTCCCTATCCTCTTGTGTATTGTATATTTTTTCCTCTGATGGGCGTATCAGCCCCCTTACGCTATCTCTCAGCAAAGAACAAGGTCACTTGGTTGCAAAAATTCCCACAGAGTTCGTGTTAGTGGTTAGAGCATCGGCTCGGCAAGTCGAAAGAGCCAGTGTTCAAGTCCCGCTCAACGAAATATTTTTACACTTGTGGACTGCTCAATTCCTGCTTCCCTACCTCTCCTGTGCTCGTCCTTAAATGTGTTCCTATCACTTTTCCTTTTATCTATTTCCATTTGAATGAATATATAAATATATCTATATGTATATAATATATATATATACGTATGTGAGTGTTCTTTTTATGTGTTCTCGTGCTGTGTGTTACTGTCTAAGTTTTATATTCAACACTTCCGTGTTATTTCGAAGAAATCATCTCTCTCTCTCTCTCTCTCTCTATATATATATATATATATATATATATATATATATATATATATATATATATATATATATATATATATATATATATATATATATTCATGCACACAGAAATAGAGATAAATAAATGGGAACGAACACAAGAGAGGAGAGGATGGCGGATGTGAGCAGATCACAAATGTAAAAATTTTTTCCTCGACCGGGACTTCAACACCGGATCTCTCCACTTGCCGGGCGGATGCTCTAACCAGGATTGGTGGGTAAAACAGCTCCCTAAAAAAGCCATCCTTTGGCCAGTGATTCGGAGCACTTGGGTGCTTTAAAAACATCGCAGATCTCAGTGCAAATTAGATTTCCTTAGTGGCGTAATTGGTAGCGCATCCACCAGGCAAGTGGAAGGTCCGGTGTTAAAATGGCGGTTAAGGAAATATTTTTACATTTGTGATATGCTCAAAATCCGCCTTCCCCACATGTCCGGTGTTCGCCTTTTATGTGTTTTCCTATCCCCTTTCCTTATTTCTATGTTTGAATGAATGTTTGTGCGCCATATGGCGGGATTTCGTATATATATGTGTGTGTGTGTGTGTGTATATATATATATATATATATATATATATATATATATATATATATATATATATATATATATATATATATATATATATATATATATAAACCATAAACACAGTAATTAACCCGAAGGTCGGTTTAGTAGGTGATGATATAGCTCACTCATGTGCTAAGCCCGACGGTATGTGAATATTCACACATCAGCGTAGGGGGGCCATTTCCTTTCCCTGTGCCAGTTACGGTTTCCCAAGAATATCTGATACCCAAAAAATCAACTAGCTTGGGTGGAGCTGCAGGTGCCTAGAGTGCCTTGCCCGGGAATCGAACCCGGGATCCTCTGGTCAGTAGTCCAACACTCTACCTCCTGGACTACCGCGACCCATTTATGTATATATATATATATATATATATATATATATATATATAAATTCAAACACGAAATCCTGTCATATGGCGAACAAAATTGATACACATGGAAATTGGTATAAGTAAAGGGATAGAATTAGGATTATATCTACTTCCATGTGAATGAAAAAAATATATTTTTGCATACTCTTTTATATATTTGCTTAATTATTCAAAACCGGCATATTAACACTTCTACGTACCATTCATATAGTAATTCTCTTGCTTCCTTCCGATCAAAATGAAAACAATAATTTGGACAAATCACTCTTACTATTATGAATAAGGAAAATTTCATTAGGTCGATCTCGAAGGAACAGCCGTAATTCAGTCGCTGAGGATAGAACAAATCTCGTCATTGGGGATTACTATTATGCTATGGGTCTACGTGTTCATTACAATAAGTATTAACGTACAGGTTAGGGACTGCGCGAGGATATGTATACATGTGTGTGTGTATGTATGTGTGTGTATATATATATTATTACATGTATATGTATATATATATAAGATATAGTATATATATGTATATATACCAACCCCCTCAACCCTTACCCTTCCCTCATGGTGCTACACCCCCTGCCACATACCTTTTTTGTGGCTCGCAGGGTATTAATGTAGAAGTAGAAGTACGCGAGTTATGGCGAATGTTACCCCCTGAGAATTAAAGATGAGAAATAATTTGATTCGGTCTCCAATAATACTAAAACACCAAGTGTTGTCTGATTATATAATGCTCTGTCCGTATAAATGAATTGCTTTTTGAACATATATTTTCAAGAGATGACTATAGTGAAGCTGATGTTAGCATATGTGAAAAGAAGCGACTGAAGATGAAATCGATAAGCAGAATATCTATTGAGGTCACATAAACATGCATTATTGCTCCAGCATATTTACACGAACCAATTATGCGGTTCAATGCCAAAACACATTAGTAGTCAAATTTTGGAGAGAGACGCGATATTGTACATAAAATGAGTGACATTTCCTACCAAATTGCATCATGCATCTGTTTTGGCAATTTTTCTTACAACACAATGGCTGTGAGATTGAAATTGCGCGTTGTCCGCTTATTTTGTTTTATACTGACTGACTATCATGAACTCAACGTTGCTTACATCGTCTTCGTTAAGTGGTTGGTGACTACTTCTGCAATTGGCTCATTAACCTTTTTTTATTTTGAAATATTTCGACAATCATTTTCTCTGGACCATACTCTACAGAGTTCTACAACCGAAAAAACCTATGTTTAGATGAATTTAAATACATATCTAGAATTCCAATTGACTAGTGCAGGAGCTGCGGTGTTCTGTAGATTGAGAACCAGTGATTGCAATCTTCAAGATATTAAAAATCAATATGGAATAGATAAACAAGCCGATGATCGGGAATAAAAAATTAGGCGTAAAGTAGTTTTAGTTAGCTAGCACAAAATGCATGTTCGAGAATACGCACGCGTGGTAGAAGTCAATGTTGTGAGGGCGCTCTCAGGGAATTGGAACTGGTTATTTTATGCGGCGATTTGTTTATGCGACCGAGGAAGTTTTCGTGTTTGTACGTCATATGTTTGTTCGTAAATATACTCTAAAATCAACCTGACCAATTAATTGCATCGTGCAAACATGCTTTTAAAGAATGAATAATCCTGAATTTCTTCTTTCAAGGCGGAGAATCATGAAATAATAATATAACTCATATCCATTAAAAATATAAACAAGATATATCATGAAAATGTTGTAAACACATTTTCTCATTATAATAGATTGGCAAACTAGGTGAAATGAAACTAATATAGCAAAAACGGGCCTGCAGTTTAGTTTTTCCGAAGGTTCTGAATTTGAATCTTAAAACGGATATTGTGTATCCACATTAAAATAATAAATCGGAAATGCTCCATTGAAATTCATATTCGCAACCTGGGAAAAACGGAAAGAGAACGCAAATACACTATACGCCCCGCGTTTCATAAACAATAAGGTAAAACGTAAATTATGCATATTTACGCGAGAAGAGGTAAATAGGATGTTGCAGAATTCATTATAAAACGCAGGTCCCACTGGCCACCAAATATTAACCTGCCGATTTTGCACGAACGACACACTTCCACAAATAGAGCCTTTTTAGCGAGCAGGCCGATGGACGACAGTCTCATTTCCAGAAATCGTAATTAGTAATATAAGTCTGCCGAAAATGTCACGGAACTGAGTGAAAGTAACAAGTGAACAGCATGAAAAAAGCGTTGAAACGAAGAAAGAACCTACAAAAAATTGAGATGAGAACATACCAGAGATTATAAAAAAATAGAATTACATCCACACTCGAAATGAAACCGAGTATATCTTATGGCAATTACAGATTTCATTTGACAGCGTTTTCAATTCAGATCCTGACTTACCTCTTCAGTGATTTCATCATCCACGCAAAACTTACCCAGCCCTAATAACGTATTCAAGTGAAGATGAATTCAGTTTCAGGAACCATATAATTGGACGTGGTTCTAAGCTGTGTGACAAAATTCCGGGGTACCGAGAGAACTGAATACTGGGAAGATGTGCACCACTTTTTCCACCAATGCACGCGAGTCGAATGCTTTCGACCGTGATCCAAAGAACACTCATACGAAGACAAATGGGGTTAGTCTTTTTTTTACAGCATTCCACGTTAATTAGCTGGAAATTATAGCTCATACCAAGTGAACGACGCATGAATGAAACAGGGAATCAGAGAATACTATATGGAAGGAGGAAAACAAAACGCTGCGCGGATTTTCCCCGCGCGCTTCCAAGGAAATCTCTTTCTGGCATTAATTTGACCTTAATTGGGCGATGATTAATTAAACGCGAGTGGTGGTTGCGTCCACGAGAGGGTGCATCCCCCCGAAATGGGGATCTCCGGGGCCTGAGTTTGCGGGCATATGGTAAGGGGGGGGGAAGGGGAGAGAGAGAAGAATTGAAGAGGGCCGCGGAGGATGAACCACAAAAATGGGAGGGGATGGAATGTGGGAAAGTGGGGGAGAGGGAAAGGGGACGAGCGACAAAGAGGGTGGTCGCCAATTCCTCCATTATCTCTCTCTATATCTCTATTTCTTTCCTTCCTTCGACGAAATTTATTTGCGTTTACATTCGGGAAATAATTCGCAAATGGATACACCCTCCCCCAGCAAGGCGTGTGGAATACATTGACAGTTCATACACCCTCCCACTCCCCTCCCCCTCCCCCCTCCCAATCGCGTTCGAAATTAAACCAAACCCGCCGCTGCTCAAAAGAACGGGAAGGGAGGAACGAGGGGTCACGAAATGTTTTCCGCCCACGGGAGCGCCAATTACAGCCATCCTCCCTCCGCGAACCCCGACGCAAACCGCACGAAATTTTTGCTCCAGTCACCCGCCGTGAGGGTTGGCGCGTATTACACGTAATTATCGAAACGGGCCGCGACCCAGAGGGAACCGCGACCAAAGTGGAAAAAAGCACACACACACAATCAGGGTATTAGGAGTTCACGTGCGAAGATATTTATCCATACTCATTTGCTTAAATCACTATCGACATTCTTTCTTTCACGGTTTCAGATGTTTAGAGTGAAAATCCCCGAGTGGTGGGTCTGTTAATATTTTGTCTAATGAACAACCTTCACGCGTGATTCAATTAATCCTGCATCTGACGACTTGAAAATTTGCTAAATCGTTGGAAATGTCCGAAGTACGTATTGCCCGATGATAAATTGTCTGAATGACGATTTTTACTTATCCTCGAGAGCACTCGTATTCGCCATCGATATAATTAGGATTCCACAGGCAATCTGTGAACAAAATGAGATGTGTGTTCCTGTGCAACGCACTTGTCTGCGATACTGCATAAAGATCGCCGCATAACGAATTGTAAATGTTACCCATACAAGTCAAACCTTTCTCGTTTCCAGCTGAAGTTAACCAATCAGCATGCATTTGACGCTTGAGAAATTTCTCCATTCTGCCTTAGATGTTGATTGAGTAATTGGGTTTTTAGTACCGCCTTTGGAAAATCGTTATATTTATCAGTATGTTCCCAAACTTTCCCCTACGTTCACAAGAGCAACAGTCTATATTTGCCTCTTCCCTAATTTTTCCAACAGAGGTCCCAGGGTAACTAACTGCTCCCTCCACTTTATTTAACTATCAATCGCTCATGTACCGATCGCCATTAATAAAGCACTGTTGACACTCCATTAGACGGCTTCGTCTTCTTCTCACCCTTCCTCATCATTCGTCGATGTCAATGCAACAATTTCAGAGTGTAAAAATCATTTGCCTTGACCGGGACCGCCTCCGTTAAAAGTTTTTGTTGCGGCATCCCCCGCAGTTTCTTGAAATTTTGTTGATGTCATAGAGCGGAAAATAGGTAATTAAGTTGTAAATTGGTGAATACATACTGCACTCGCCACAAAATAAATAATTCTATGATGGAATTTCCCTTGAGATCAATTTTTAAAATTAAATAAAATACCGAAAAAATATTAACTCTTATTCACAATAATTTCTACTACTGCTATAGTTATAGCCATAAGGAATCGACTCCATAAAATTTGTACATTGGGAATACATTTCTACGGATTGATTGCACGAATATTAGGAGCACTGGAAATGTTATGCTAATAAAGGATGAAAATAGAATGGGAATTCAAAGTGTAATAAATGAATTTCGAATGCCATTGTAGATAGCACAGCATAGGTGGATAATTGTCTTCATTTCTGGGCAAGATTGAGACTAAGGAGTATCTTTTACCAGCCTAACTCCTAAAGAGGAAATATAACTGGAGTAGGAATGTCAAAGATAAATCAAAGAAGAATGAGAAGGCGAAATGAATTGAAAAAATGATAATTCCCTTGCGTCATCAACTGAATCAATCGAAAGTAATTCATCCAATAATGGAAACAGATTTTGTGAAAGAGTTCCAAAGAATAGCCGTGAACATTTATTGTCACATTGTTACATTATACGTATATTATGCATGCATTGTCACATGATTACATTATATATGCATAATGTAATAATGTTTATATGTATATATATATATATATATATATATATATATATATATATATATATATATATTTATGGGTCGCAGTGGTCCAGTGGGTAGAGCGTTGGACTACTGACCGTAGGGTCCCGTGTTCGATTCCCGGGCAAGGCACTCTGGGCACCTGCAGCTTCACCCAAGCTAGTTGATTTTTCGGGTACCAGATCTTCCTGGAAAACCATAACCGGCACAGGGAAAGGAACTGGCCCCCCTACCCTGGTGTGTGAATATTCACACGCCGTCGGGCTTGGTACGAGGGTGAGCTCTACCATCACCTACTAAACCGACCTTCGGGTTGATTACTGTGTTTATGGTTTATATATATTTATACTTTCACATGGAAATAGGTATAAGGGAAGGGAATAGGAACATACATCAAATACGAACACAAGTTAGATGGGGAAGGCGGAATTGGGCAGATCACAATTGTAAAAATATTTCCTTGACCGGGCATTGAACACTGGATCTTTCCCTTTGCCGAGCGGATGCTCTAACCATTTGAGCTATCGAGGAAACTTACTTTACACTGAAATCTGTGGTCTCAAGTCCGTAGATTTCAGTGTTCAGGATCCGGTGTTCAAGCCCCGGCCAAGGACATATTTTATACTTTTGATCTTGTGATCTGCTCAATTCCGCTGTGCTCGTCCTTTACGTGTTCCTATCCCCTTCCCCTCATATCTATTTTCATGTGAATGAATATGTTCGCCATATGGCGGGATTTCGTGTTTGAATGTATGTATGCATATATATATATATATATATATATATATATATATATATATATATATATATAGCTGGTCGCGGTGGTCTAGCGGGTAGAGCGTTGGACTGCTGACCGGAGGGTCCCGGGTTCGATTCCCGGGCAAGGCACTTTGGGCATCTGCAGCTCCACCCAAGCTAGTTGATTTTTCGGGTACCAGGTCTTCCTGGGAAACCATAACCGGCACAGGGAAAGGAACTGGCCCCCCTACCCTGATGTATGAATATTCACACGCCGTCGGGCTTGGTACATGGGTGAGCTCTACCATCACCTACTAAACCGACCTTCGGGTTGATTACTGTGTTTATGGTTATATATATATATATATATATATATGAATATATATATATGAATATATATATATATTCATTCATATTGAAATAGAGATAAGGAAAATGGTAAAGGAACACATATAGTATAAAGGACGAACACAAGAGAGGTGGGGATGGCTCCTTCCTCGACCGGGTCTCGGTCGAGGAAGATATTTTTACATTCGTGATCTGCTCACATCCGCCATCCCCACCTCTCTTGTGTTCGTCCTTTATATGTGTTCCTTTACCATTTTCCTTATCTCTATTTCAATGTGAATGAATATTAATTCGCCATATGGCGGTATTTCGTGTTTGAATGTGTGTGTGTGTATATATATATATATATATATATATATATATATATATATATATATATATATATATATATATGCATTGACTTGTTAGAAAATATTTTATTCGACCCTCTTCTATCTCAGCAGTGCAGCATATAGGGGACAAATTCCCATAAGGGTGGGTGATTCGGAATATTTTGTTGAACTCGTTTTCCTCCACCCCCTTCAAAGAGAGATAAGGCATTAGAGACAAATATGGGTGCGGTTTTCCATAAAGATGTGTTCTATCGGCGCCGCCATCGCTCCGCCTTTTGTGATCCAAACGGAACGATAATCACGCGGTAATTGAAAGGAAGAAAGCCTGCCAGATTTCATCGCGCCAAAAATAGCGCCTGCACTCAATAGGTAGATAGATCTCTCTGGGAATGGTGTACGTATGGGAAGAGGGGGAGAGCCTCACTGCGGAGAGGGAGGAGTGGAGAGGCCAGGGGGAATGCGAGAGGGGGAGGGTTGGGGGAGGATCAAAGATTCGGGTATTCGATCGTCCAATGAAACTGATTCTACCAGCATCGGCATGGATCACTGCGAATTACATCCAAATTCGAATCATTCTCATGAGTGGAGATAATAATAAGAATTTGGGCCGGGTAATTAGTTGAAAAATAATTTTAAAATACGGTTTTAGAGAGTTCTCAGCGTAAGGTGGTCGTTTGATACCTGGGAACTCGGAATGCTGGATAAAATTTTAGGCAATTGCCTTTTGATGTATATAACGTACAATAGTGGAGATATAGTATTAATTAAATAAATTGTTGTATTTATGAAATAACCATACAGATTGGAAAGTTAAATAAGATATTTCCATACTCTAGTTCAACTGCTTTGTATTGTCCTCAGGTGATTGCTAATGCTCTACATTATCATACCCTAATAAAGTCATAAATCATGGCTGAGGGGGAAGGTATTGGGGGATATTTGGGAAGGAGAGGATGGAATAGGGTTATTGTTGTTCGGAAGGCGACGTGAGGATGACGAAGAGAAAGGGCTATTTTTTGTTTCGTCCGGCAGTAAGTATACATGGAGTCTGGGACCTAAAGGAGAGTGAAGTTGAAAAGAGACAAGCTTCCATTCGTGATATATCCGCGTTTCCAATTGAAAGATAACACTATCATCTGTTCAAGGATGTTCATCTTAGGCCGACCAGCCCATAGCACTCCACTCAACATTAGTTATCTCCACCAAAACTCCCTTTCTATTCCCATCCAACATCATGACTAAATCATTTACACTGAGAAACGTTTAGTTCCAAAAAGTCGCGATACAATTTCATTTTCAATAAAAAATATAGTCACAATGAATTTCCACAAATCTGAGCTGAGCTTTCACCACAAGAAGTCTGTATCACAAAAAACCAGTCGAGATATTATTATTTTTTTACATAATTAGTCCGCCAAACAAACACTAGTTGAACGAAGAAAAATTTGATGGCTCTCATGAAATCGTATCGTATGGCATGAAAAGGCTTCATAATGATGAAAACCTGCAACAACAATGATTCCTGAAATAATGACTTAAGTGTGTATTCTTAGCCGTCTTTAACAATATTTTGAAAAGTAACTTTAACAATATTTTCATAAGGATAGCATCGTTAAATTATTCCGGTGGAAAAATTAGTAATTTATCCACGGACGTGGAATTTTACATAGCTCATGCTGAGGTACAATGTTTTATCAGCGAGGCACACTCCGGTTGAGGGGAGGAATCGCTCCCGGGATACCAGCCGCCCCTCAGCCGGCTCGAGGATGTTTACGGCGACTCGAGTGCGACAGGGTCGTAGTCCAGTCTTCGTTCGGGATGAGTCTCCGGGCGCCGCTCGGCCCGGTGCACGAGCACAATTCAATAAACGCCCGTGCAGATAAAAGTGCTGACGGGTGAAGGGAGAGGGAGAGAGGGTACGTGGGTGGGGCGCGAAAGGAGTGCTTATTCGAGTGTAGTGAATATCAGGATGGGGGCAGGGTGTGAGACGGAGAGTGCCAATAGCGGAACTGGAGCGAGCAACTTCTACGCGGATGAGCACATCCGGCGATAACGCCACAACCTCGATGCCAGCGGCCCAACACCAAGTCGGTGGGATCGCCCACTTTCTTTCATCTTTCCCTCCCGACTGGTCACCGCCGCTTCTGCCACCTACCAACCGATTCCCAGCGGCACGAATTAAAACTCATTGCTTGGCTTACGTTTTGAAAAGTGTTTGCTTATGTATCTTTAGATGTGCCCGTAAGTGGGGTCTGGTATACCCACATGTGTGCTTTATTTAAAAATTGATATGACGAGAAAAAAATGTTAATCATTGTTCGTATGACAAATCGGAGCATTTAAATACTGCCTTTTTGTGCATGAATACACTTTGCTGATGTTAGTAATAAAAAATGGAACGCAGAATTCCCTACTTAACCATTTTTATTGAATATTATAAACTTGAAAGTTATCGGTCACGACGCAAAACACAATAATTCTAATGAAAAAAATTTCAAAGGAAAAGTGCTGACTGGAAACCAAGAATATTCTACGCGTATGAGGAAGGTTATGGGAAGGCAGGATTTTCAATTCCTCGGAGGAACCGAAGGGGACAACTTCAAGCGAAGTTTAGGGCTTCAGCGTCAAGGAGCAACCTTCATTAGAACAAGATGGTAATGACATGAAGTCACTTGCAAAAAAAAACCGATTTACCTTCTCAGTTAATTTGCAAGCAATGAGTTATGGTTGTCTATTTAGTTAGTTTAAGGGTAATTTCTCACAAGTTTTCACTAGTTTTATTACGCAAATCGTTCAATAAAATACCAATAAACGAATTTCATGGTTACATTAAATGGAGGAGAGCCTATTATCGAGAAAAAAACGCTGCAAATACTATGAGACATTAAAAAATGGGTTCTCACCACGGCTCATTACATCTCGCCGTGCATGTAGATATACAATGAAGACATTTACGTGTGGTCCATTAGACGCCACCAATTGGCTCTATAGTTATACCAGTAAGTTACAGTGATGAGTTTATGGGAGAAGGAACACAAATCTAATTAAGAACAGGAGAACAGTTTGGCGCAGTAGCAATGGAACTTAGAATATCAAACAAATTGTGGTAAAATGTTGGAAATGAAATGTGAAGAGCGATGTTAATACAAATTGGTTTGACATGGAATTACATCAAGCATAATTAGTTGGACACAGCAAAGAAGGATCTAATTTTGGAATTACGAAGCACAGAGAAAAGAGCTGTTCATTTCCTGAAGTATTTTTTAAACCAAGCGTCGCAGTATAATTAATAGCATTGGTAAGGAGCCAGTGGAATGGTGAATATTTCAAGCACGACCGTACACTTTAGATTAATATAAACCGTATTAGTCCAAAGCTGACTGAACGGGAATAACTTAAGCTCCGCATGAAATTTGAAGGGGAGATTAAAATGACGTAATTTTAGTTGATGGAGAATTACTGAAACGATACAGAGAAGGAATCACTCTTACGACGAACTATTTATGATAAAAAAAACCAAGATTGACATTTGAAACTGATCATAAATAGAATTGTACGGAAATGTAGTCCGTATTTATCACTCTAATTACCAATGGTTGGTGGCATGGCATCCCTTACCGCACTCTCTCTTCTGGTGGCTCAGGAGAGATGATTGCGAAGGTGTCCCGAGGGCGCACTGATAACTCTCGGTCAGTTCCATCTATGGCCCATCAAAACTACGCAAAATATGACTATACCAGTCACGCTCCGAAACCAGTATTTATTTTCTCAGAACCCGACGTGGTCTGAGGAGGCCTATGCCATGGCTAGAACCTCTAACGGCGAAGGTAGGCAATATTATCTAGCGTGACGAAAGTTTTCGGTAGTACTCAAGTTCAGGCTGCTTCCGGATGCAAGCATAGTTAGTTTGGCAGAGTTATCCACCTCAGGAAGGGGGGCCTAAATATTTTAACCGCAGATCCCAATTTCGATGTCCCTAGACTCCAGACTCGTATCCTCCACCTCTACTTTCCAGGAATTCGCCCTTAACAAACAATGTCACTATATATGTCATATACTTTGACATAATGTATCGTATATATATATATATATACAATCAAACACGAAATACCGCCATACGGCGAATAAATATTCATTCACATTGAAATAGAGATAAGGAAAATGGTAAAGGAACACACATCAGGACAAACACAATAGAGGTGGGGATGGCGGAAGTGAGCAGATCACGAATATAAAAATATTTTCCTCGACCGGGACTTGACCACCGGATCTCTCCACTTGCCGGAGAGGTACCCGTGATGCCATTACAGTAATGAGATTATTAATTGAGAGGAACATAGAATACAATCAGGACGATTTTCCCTGTTTTGTAGATTTCGAAAAAGCGTTTGATAGAGTGAATTGGGAAAATTTGATGCGTGTATTGCAGAAAATAGGAATGGAATGGAGGGACAGGAGACTGATTCGCAACCTGTACATGTCTCAGACAGCTCAGGTGCGAGTGAGGAACGGAGAGCCCGGATGGGCAGTGTTAAGAAGAGGTGTAAGGCAGGGTTGCCAATTATTACCGGTGCTATTCAACGTATATGTGGAGGAAATGATTAAAGAGGCATGGGAAGAACTGGAGGTAGGAATGAAAGTCGGAGGGGAATTCGTAAAATCGGTTAGGTTTGCTGATGACCAAGCATTAGCTGCTCAGTCAGCCAAGGGGTTGCAAGCATTGCTGAGCGATTTGGAGGTTCAGTGCGATAGATATGGGATGAGAATCAATATTAATAGAACAAAGATTGTGTGATTTCCCAGAAAGAAAAAGGCTAAGCTAAGCATTAAAATAGGAGGAGAAAAAATAGAGCAGGTAGAGCAGTTTACGTATCTCGGAAGTGTTTTGGACCAAAACGGTCAAAGTGGTAGGAACGTAAGGAGAAGAATTGCGCTAGGCAAGGAGGCTTTCTCAAGGAGGAGGGAGTTGATGACAGGGACGTTGAGTAGGGATGTCAAGACAAGACTCGTAAAAACTCTGATATGGAGCGTAGCTATGTACGGCGCGGAAACGTGGTCACTGAAGCAGGAGGATAGACGTAGATTGGAGGCTTTTGATATGTGGGTGTGGAGAAGAATGGAGAAGGTGAAATGGACCGAAAGGAAAACAAATGAAGAAGTACTAGAGATGGTGGGTGAGGAGAGGGGTTTGTTGAGAGAAATCCTATGGGGGCAGGAAAAATGGATGAAAGGCGTATTGAGCGGTAGGGGAATGTTGAAGAAGGTAATAGAGGGGAGAATGTTGGGCAAGCGAGGTAAGGGCAGGAATAGGATAGGGATGTTGGACGGGATGAAGGGAGGAATGAAGTACACCGAGATGAAGAGGGATCTGATATAGATTAGTTTGCTAGGTGGGGAGTCACAAAATGTTTATTTGATAGTTGTGTCCATCCAAAAACCTACCTTAAACGGTAGATTACCTATTATAAGGAAATAGGATAGGAGAACATTTGAAGGTCGCACACTGAAATGCTGGGGAAGGCGGAATCGAGCAGATCACAAGTGTAAAAATATTTCTTTGGCTGGGACTCGAACCACGGATCTTTCTATCTTTCTAATATAAATGAATATTTCTATCAAGTCAGGGAAATATTTTTGCACTTTTGAATTGCTCGATTCCGCCTTCCCTAGCATTCCAGTGTTCGTCTTTCATATGTACTCCTATCCTTTTTACTTATATATTTCCATGTGAATAAATATTTGTAGGCCATGTGCCGGGATATCGTGTTTGAATGTGTGTATTTACATTATATATAATTCTATGTTTGTCTGTCTAAGTTTTTTATTTAACACTGCCGCGTTACTTCGTAGAAATCATCTATACATATATTGTGTTTTGCTCTAACTAAATAATTTTCAATTCAGCAGTGGAATTTTCACGAGAAATATGCGGACCAGAATATCTTGTCCCCCAATAGGCTCGGGTAACAGGTTAATATTATTGCCCGAATGTAACTCCTTGTCCTGTCTTCGAATTGAATGAACTCGTGGCCAGACGCGGTATTTGCAATTTTCCTCACATCTAAAAATTAAATTAAATAAATACACTTACACTAAATATGTCCAAATTGTAGTATAATTTATTGTTTTATCATTTGGAGGCCTTTTCATCAAACAAAGACCGACCTTTTAGCTCTTGTACTTAGTAGATATTTCAATCTAACGGAAATGATGTGATCCAATTCTTGTGAAAGTCTTTGTCAGTCGCCGGTCACATTTGTAACGCATTACGAGCAGCTACACTAAATGTCATAAAATATCCTAGCCGAGGGAGGAGAGATTTGTGGACCCTTAAAACGATATGGTTATGACGGAGGGGATGATCCGTCAGAACCGTGCTAATTCCCTTCTTGGGAATTTAAGCGGATAAAGTCTCATGAGCGCATTGCATGAGCGGACTACGACGGAGATTGTGGGGTGGTTAGGCAATCATGAGTGGACGTGGCGCTGATTGGAGTCCCGTGGCTACTCCAATTATTGTGGGGCTATCGCGTGTTGTCGTGGGGCGGAAACTCTGACCTTTGGACCTTTCGGTCGTCCTCACACAAGAGACACAAAGGCGATGTTCAAGGCATACTTGGTTGACCAAGTTTAGTCAGCTGCGACACAATGTATCGCACACAATACGGCGAGAGCAGCGACAACAGGATATCTCGAAGAAGGATTCCCTAGGGCTCCAGCGGAGTCGTTTGACACGTGAAAGTTCATGGGACCTCTCAACAGTTTGACGAAAACGTCCACCAAACATGCATAATTGACTTTCTCGTTCATCACGTTTCGATTTCACTCATGAATCAGATTTAGATACGGATGGATAAGCTTCTAATAAAATGTTTTAATACGCTAACAGGCAAATAATCACAGATCGTTCCAAGTTGACATTTATCATTCCTCAATCGACCCTGTAAAAGATTTCCGGAAATTCGACAGCAGTATGAAATAAGTCTGAATATTAAAAAAAAGCACTTTTATCATCTGCCACTATCATGGAGAAGGCATTAGGGGATACAAAAACCCCCGCTTTTGAAAGTTGGGAAAATGCGACAAAAATTTGGAATTATGAATTACACATTACAACAATTTCACGGAAAGATAAGCTCGGGAAATTTAAAATGAAAAGTTGATATGATAGCAGGGTTCGGGGCAATGCAATGAAGTTGACAGAGTTGGATCACATGCGAACAGAACGTGGCGAATACCAGGAATTGAGAAATCGTTTAACAATGAAGAGTCACGCAATTGTCCTGTTGAGAGACAATCTAGCAGCATCACATTCAACCAAAAGATTTTTTATAATTTCATGAACTACAGGGGTATGATTAATGTTAATCAGCGGTCGCTATTCACTTCCATGAAATATTTAGTCCACTGAAGTCGTCAATTACACTGGAAAAGCATTCATAGCCACATTATATTAAACAAATTTACGCAAAACTATCCATGCTGAAAAATGATCTTTGTAGTAGAAATATCCAACAAGCTTTTTTGTACCAATACTATATTTCATTGGCATAAGCAATTATTTTATAACACAATTTTTTCAGGTAAAATAACAACTCTTTTTGTAAGAAAAATATTAACTATAAAATTCACAAAGACAAAGTGATTTGGAATATATTTATATGATCACAATCAAGGGTTTCTAAGAAGGTGAGGGAATACCCTTCAAATACTATCTGACTTATGTCGTTTCCAGATTTTGTAATTTTTTTAAATCCTCGTTTTCGGAAAAATACATTTTTCAAAGAATGAATCGTGGCATAGTGAGAGGAACCAAAGCGTATAGCCCGGGAAAAAAGCGTGCTCTACTCGTCCACCACTTCCTCAACGGAGGAAGGCTAAGAGAAACAGCGTGGGCAATGGGCGTGAACTCACCAGTGGATGTTGCCGGTGACTGAGGCTGCGGAAGCGGACGCGACGGAAGGGGCGGGGGAGGCGCTCTGCGCCCCGGACCGCCCCTCGCCCCGCTCCCCGGTGTACCTCTTCTCTCGCCCCCGGCCTCCGGACACCTCGCACATAGGGTTCTCGATGACATCGCTGCTGCCGCCTCCGGAGCGGGAGACCGAAGAGGATGGCGCGGACGGCGGAGGGTTGTTGCCTCCGCCGGCCGCCTGCTGCGGCAGTGGGGGCGGAGTGGCCGAGAGGTGGGCCACGTACTCGTCGGGGGCGGTAGTCGAGGACGCCGTGGACGCGCCGGAGGACACCGACGAAGACGAGGAGGGGGGCAAGAGGCGCGGCGGGGGCGTCGAAGGCAGACGCGTCGGAGGCGTCCGGCGGGCCGAGCCCCCCGAGGGAGCGGGCGGTGGTGGCGCGGGCCCCGAGGCCCTGGCGTCGAAGTCGCGCACGGAGCAGCACGCCGCCAAACAGACGCCGCATCCGCAGGAGCAGCAGGTGGACGAGGCCGCGGCGACGGCGGCCGGCGAGGGAGAGGCGAGGGCGCCGAGGGTCATGGCGTTGCAGAGGGACGAGGAGGAGGAGGATGATGAGGAGTTGGAGGAGGAGTTGGTGGAGGAGGCGGCGGAGGCGGAAGAGGAGGAAGAGGAGGCGAGCAGGGGGGCCTCGGGGCAGTGGCGGCCGCCCGTGGCGGGGCGGGTGAGGTGATAGCCGGGCGGCGGGGGGCCGGCGCCCGTTGGGGCTGGCGACGGTGGGGGGGCGGGGGCTGGAGGGGGCGTCGGGGGCGGGGCAGGAGGCGGTGGCGGAGGCGTAGGCGCCGGAGGTGGTGGCGGCCCCGACGACCCCGGGGGCTCGTATCGAGAGGAGGCGAGGATGGCGTGGTGGTGGGAGGGTAGGAGGCGGGTGGGCACCTGAGGGAAGTCCTCGAGGCGGCCCACGTGGTGCGGGCCGTGCAGGTGGGGAGGGGCGTGGTGGTGAAGTGTGGCCAGGGGGTGGTGGGGCAGGGTGTGATGGTTTTGGTAGTGTAGCGGGGGCGGAGGGGGGTGGTGGTGTTGCGGGATGGGGTGGTGGAGCGTGTGATGACCGGAAGGGGAGCTGCCGGAGGGGGAGGGGGTGGGAGAAGGCGCGGAGGGGGCGTGGGGGTGGTGAGGAAGGGTGTGGTGACCGCTGACGGGCCGAGATGGGAGCACCCGGCCGTAGGAAGGCGAGGGGTGCGGGGCCGCCGAGTGGTGCGGGGAGGGGTTGGCGTGGAGGGGGTGGTGGGAGATGGGGTGGAGGTGGTGCCCGCCGTGGTGCCCTCCGCCGTGGTGCTGGCTCGCTTGGTGCGTGTGGTGGTGGTGGACGTAGGGCGGCGTGAGCCTGTAGTGGTGATGGTAGCCGAGGTCCCTCCTCATGTACGGATCGCCGTTGTTCCCGCCCTTGGCGGCGCCTTGTGCGGGCAGTGGTGACGTGGCGCGCGGCGACGGGTTGGAGGTGGGCGCGGGAGCGGGCGGCGGCGGCGGGGCCGAGGGGTGCTGATGGAGCGGGTGGTGGTGGTGCAGGTGGAGGCTGCCGGAGGTGGAACCGGTGGCGTACTCCGCCGGCGGGGGCGGCCTCCCCACCGGAATGGGGTGCAGGTGGTGAGGCAGGGATGATTGCGCCCTCCGCGCGTACTCGGCCTCCGGAGGCGTCATCCTGCCCGCCAGCCCACTGTCAGGACATCTGCGAGGCAACGAGCGACTTTAAAATGGTGACGCTAGTCGGCGGAGGGTCCTCATCGCCTGAATGTCACTGAATTTAACATTTAACACACTCCACAGCATGAAGGAAATTAGTATTCTATGCTTATCTTTAAGTATAAAGTACATTTATGAAACTATTTTGCATGGGTTTTTGATATTGTAATGTGCTCAATTATTTTTTCCACTGAATTTATTATCCACTGGCAATTTACTATTACAGAAATTAATTTAGTAAAAAAAAATTCATCCATCCCATATCCCTGCATCTGCAACTGGTTGAAACTTGAACTATTTGGCAAGTATTGTTGAGGTGTTTACCGAGATCCGAGTGTGGATTTCATTCTTTACATTGTTCTATATCTAATATATAAAAGTAATGCTGTTGAATGATTAAACTTTGTGAAATCAAATTATTTGACTTAATGTGCTCCGGAGGGCTATTTTGAAGGTTGTGAGAATAATTTTTTTTAAAAACATTGGTGTATTTTCGGAACATTCGGGTTTGTTGAGGAATCCTTAATGTTGTTGGCAGGAAGGTAATTGATTACCTAGAAATATAATTATAAAAGGGCAATTTACCGATGGCATATCGCCTTACTTAAAATTTGAGACGCAAGTGCATACGCAATTAGGAAAATAATAGTAATTTATTCAATATTTAGTTGAATTTTTGCACTTGGGTGAGTTACAAGATTGGTCACAATTACTCCCTCATTTGGGGATGAATGATCAAAAGTTAAATTTCCGTTTACTTAAAGTTCCTAAACTTTTTTATAATATACTGTTATTTAATTAACGAGCAAAACAGATTGTGCATGATAGGTGTGAAGTCAACCCATGCAACACGCATTAAAGTGGGCTTGATGGATGCCTAGTAGGCCTAATGCCTGTACGAGTACGTACATCCTTACTTTCGAATGCATTGTAATTTCAGCTCTAATGAAGTACATACATCTAATTGACGTTAAAGTCGTGTTCAGCTACGTTATTTCCTACTTTCGTCATATTGATGAATATATTTCAATTTTAATTCAAGCATTTAACTCATTTCCAGCTAAAACTGTCCTTTCATCAAGAGAGTTTTAATTTACATTTGAGGAGACGACTTCAACCAGGTCAAACATTAATTAAGGTTTTACCAGGTCAAACCTTAATTACTGGTTGCCTGTTTCATTTACTAAATATTTATCGCAATATAATATGGTCACAGAATAATAACAAAGACCTGGGTAATCGATGACCTAAGTATTTCGCTTTCAATTTTAAAGTGCATCAGCATCTTCCATTTCATCATTTTTGAAAATTCCCGATATAATTTTACGTTATACTACCCAGATTTTCACCCAAATTGTATTCTTACGTGTGTTATAAATGTTAAAAGTGACACTCGTTCAATGTCTTTTCCAAACGCTAAGGTATTGATACCTAATCGATTTTTCTTAACAAAATTTACTACTATTATTGAAACTGACTAGAACACTCTCACCAAATTACTGCCTTACATTAGAGAAAATAGTTTGATCAGTGAAAAATGTGTGCTCTGTGGGCGAAATAACACTGATTCTAGCCTGGCACAGAATTTTTATTAAATAGCTAATATGAAAACATTATGGTTTTTCATCATTAGATGCATTCAAACGGCTTAGAGCAGGGTTTTGATGAACCCTATAACACACTGTACTCCCCATGACTAGCATTTCACCTCCGCTTGCCTCGCAGTATTTTCTGCATCATTTTGTAGATTTCTCACAACAGCTTCGTTTAATTTCTCTCCTGTTCTACCTAAGACTTCACCGTTTGTTTTCTTTTCCGGCTACAGGGTTCGTCCGGAAAATAATTGTCTTGACAAATAAGTCTTTTTTGACAAAAGGGGAGTCGTCTACTACGAATTTGTACCTGAACGACAAACTGTAAATGCTGCATTTTACGTCCAAGTGCTCGACAGGCTTCGAAAACGATTCGCCCGCGTCCGGCCAGCGATCTAAAACATCTGGCGGCTGCATGACGGCAATGCGCCGTCTCACACCGCGCTTGTCGTGTCGGACTTCTTGAACAAGCACGGCGTGGCAACGCTGCCGCACCCACCCTACAGCCCGGACTTGGCACCACCGGACTTCTTTCTGTTCCCGAAGATAAAGAGGAGTTTGAAAGGAACGCGATACGGGACTTTGGACGCCGTCAAAGAGGCCGTGACGACGTGTCTTCGAGAGGTTCCCGATGATGCCTTCGCGGGAGCGTTCCAGGAATGGGAACGCCGCTGGAACAAGTGTATCGACTCACAAGGGTCCTATTTTGAGGAATATTAGCTTAAGATATGTAAAAGTGTAATACATTTTTTTCCTGAGCTCAGTACACATTTTCCGGACGAACCTGTATTTTACCTTTCCCTATTCTTCTCCACATGTACATTTCTAAATCCTCCAATATGCACTTATGCTCTAGCCTCAACGACCACGTTTCGGAGTCTTAGAAGAAAGCATTCCTTATTGGAGTTTTACATAGTCTTTTTTCTTGACGTGTTTAATTGAGGTGCTCCAGCACTTCGTAAATTCCTTCTTTTCTATACGAAATTCTTCGTTTATGACCTTTATAATGTTCATTCTTCTTGTATACTCCGCTCATTTTCCAAAACACTTCCTTAATAGGCGAACTGTTCTACCTGCTTCCTCCAAAATTAATATTTATCTTGTCCTAACTAGTTTTTCAGTATCTCCTTACCTTTGTTTTCTTATGATTAATCTCATTCAATATTTATCACCGAGGCTCTAAGTAATGACTGTTACCCTTTGGCTAACCGACCAACTAACGTTTGATAACCCGCAAAACTAAATGGTATGAAGAATTCCTCACCAACTTTTACCCCGTCCTCCAAGCTCTTCCATGTTTATTTTGCCATGTTTAATGTACAAAACATTTGAAAATTTACATCCCTCTCTTACTCTCCTAGCACAAGCAGTCTGAGACATGTAGGGGCTAAAGAAAGCTGTCTATTACTCCAGTCTACTTCTATCTTCTCCAAAATGTTCACCATTTATGCCCATCTGTCATTTGAACGACTTTTAATAATTTGCGAGGAATAAAAATACATTGTTCCTTTGCTATATTTTTGCTATATGTAATCTCATTATTTTCTATTGTGTATTTGGCATCACGTTTCTTTTCTGACAAAAACTGATCTTCTCCTCGGTACTCATCTTCTCTCTTTCCAATACTCTTTGTTGATCCAAAGCAGTACACGTACCTTCGTCGGTTTGACATCAAACTTGTTGTACTCACGTACTGCCGTTCTTCCACACTAAAGGATGTAATCAATATTGAACAAAGTCTTTCGGGCAAATTCTTACCTCATAAATTCCACGAATTAGATCATAAATACTCTTCCTTCCCCATTTTTCCTGAATACCGCAGCAGTTCTGCAGGGATGTTATCTATTCCCACAGCCATCTTCGATTCCAAATCCGTTAATGGTGTCTCTATCCCTCATTCAAGTTTTCTTTATCCTGAGCTATCATTATCCCTATCATATTCTCATCCTGTATCCAAACTCCCTGTCCTGTCATCTTTGACATAATTCCCATTATTTATCCTTATCATTGGGTCAGAGCTTTCTCTTTTTCAATTCATTTTTTCACCCATAGATTCTCTAATAGCGTAAATGGAGTTCTCTTTCTTGAATCCTGATGGTTCCTTCACTTTTCTTCCATAGAGAGATAGCCTATTTCACGCCCATCTAAAATTCTCCATATCTTCTTGCTGCCCTTTTCACCATCTTTCTTTCGTCCAATTAGCTCCTTCCTCCAGTTTATCTTCTTTCTTCTTGTATTTTTTTGCTCTTTAATTCTTGGTTTACAATTGTTACAATTGTGGTCACAAAAAAAGATACCCATTCCCAAAATTTATTTCTGACGAATGATTTACAAAAGTACGGTAGAGTTATAATCAATATTTCTTGATACATTTAATGCAATGAAAGCGATAAAACTGGGTTCCATTAAATAAGTCATAGCAGAGATCACCAGTCCCGGTTTTAATGTGTTGATCCAAAACGGTTTCAGCACAATGTTGACTTTTGATTCGGTAAATGTGCTTTTCCAAGAGAAGAAGGAATTAATTGTCCGAGATGATGCTTACGGAGATGAAAATACATGCATGATCGATTGTCGCAGGCACATCGACTGACCTTATATTCACCGACGGCGCTTTCATTACATTAAAAGGGTTGACTTTGTTAGGCATGGCACTTGTGATTGGGTAAAATAAAGAAACGTCTAAATGAAGGCCTAGAATAGCACAGCAAATGGCATTTTTTTACCTGCTACATAACTGGAAAAATAATGAGCTATTCATTGCTTAAACGCTGAGAAGAAACAAGGAGGCGAAAAGTCAATATTTATTTATTTGTCAAAAATAGACGAATGTAAAAAGAGTAAGACGGACACTTGCAAACTTCGATCAACCTATTCAAAAATAAGAGACGCGTTCGGAGTTAAACTTAAAATTATCAGACTTAAATTTGGTTTTTATCAAATCAATTTTGATAACATTACTCAACCAAAACCTATATTCCATGTAACTCAATCAACTTTAATGCAATGAAATGACTTCAGATTGGACAATCAGAACTTAAACTGTTTCAAGTGTATGCCATATAACACATGCTGCAAAGGATTACTTCGGAGGCTTTACCCAATTTGTTTTGCTCTCAAAGAGCAACGCGAGAGAATGTTTTAAACGTATGTAAAAATAAGGCTGGCCATTAGGTTGACGGTTAATTCAGGCTTGAACCAGGCCTTATGTGACTGCGCACGTATGTTTTCCTGAAAGCGTAAGCAGGGAAGTACGCACAATTGAGGATTCCCTGTTCACCCACCTCGCGTATGCAAATACGCTGACCACGTGCAGAAAGGTATAAAACTAGAGGGAGCGAGGGAATTTTAGCAAACGACGGTGCTCACAATCCAAACACAGAAAAGTAGCTTTAAACACGATTCGCATGCGTCCGTTTACCGTTGCTCAGAGACAAGTGCATTGCCACCCACCTAAAACGCCCAAGTAAGCAAAACGGATAATGCAGAAGTGCCCAATCCATTAGACTACCATTCACTCTACAAGCCCTTTCCAGTCTACACTTTATACATGAAGTGGGCAGGCATGATGGATACACTTGTTTTTTCCGCCCTCCTTGTTTTTCCTCTGCTCGTACGATTGCGAGCAGAGAGAACAAACTTTCGCAGGAGAGCGTTCTTCTAGGTGACATTGCTCCACACCATGTCTCACGTGCATGTTTATGCCCGCGGGCGTGAAAAGCATGAGTTTTCGTATGTCGAAGCGAAAGAAGCCACACGAACAAACAATTGCCACTCAACACACGCAGTTATTAATGATCAGTCCGCGGACAGGTGCCTTTTGCAATTACTGGCCTTCAAAACCCACGTCAACGGGCCCACAATCCGTGCATTTAGACGACCAAATCATCACTGTTTTCGATGCTATCTTTGCTGCTTCTTCATTAAGCAATGACGGTGAATTGCGTTCAATTAAGTATTCGGAAACTGCGGCCCACGATTCTCTGACAGCGCCGCGCTCGTGAAAAGGATTCGCAGAGCGGATAAAATTCTATCGATTTTGACGTGATCTCGCTCTTAGTGTTTTTTTTAAATTTCGCCTTCGTCGGATATTGCGATTGAATTACAATGCGGACATTCGATTCAGTCTAACATTCGAGTAAAGTCGAGAGGACTTGAAGAAGGCGTTTCTTTGTCTTAAAAAATATAGACAAGCCAAAAAATGAGTCCATTCGTATATTTAATACACCACATATGTGCTTAAAATATTCTTAATATGGTAATTTAGGCTCTATAGGTGAAGTGGGTTGATTCAAATGGTGGATTCAACGATCAATCTAAGTGAATCATCTATTCGGGCCGCAAAAATCTATTCCTCTCCTCGCCGGGGCACATTAAGAGACCAATTTATATTTTACACCCTGCGGAACATACGTTTATTTTTTATTTCACCTCATAATATTTGATTTGGTCTGTCTCTTTCATTCGTGACAATCACTAATAACGAACCCCTTATTAAAGCATACGCTTTATCGTATTACTGTATACTTCTTTATATAACGTAGGTGTCACCTTTGTTTCGGAGAATAGGTATCACCATTAGTTAAACATCAAACAATTTCCTGATGAGGGCACATAGGATTTAAGAAGTTCAATAATACAGTGCTGGTGAAAATGCTGGTTAAACGCGTAACACCGACCAAGGTTAATGAATTAGTTTCCTTTCTCTAAATCTCTTCCAAACAATTCTACATTAATATGCTGTTCTGTTGTCTTTGGCACTTCATTTTTGGAAGATGAAAGTTAATGGATACATATCCAACACTTTTAAATTTTATTTCTTTTTAATTTTCAGCCTAAAAGTTGTGCATAATTCCCTTGACATTTTTCTTTTTCTCAAAGCACCTTATCTTTATTTGGTTTTGCACGTGCGTATGAAGCGTGCACGTTTCTGTGCAGCATGTCTATTTTGTAATCTGTGTACAGAATAATATTCGCGGGTGAATATGGAGGCGCTGAATGGGTTTTTTTGAAAGGTAGGAACTTTATTTTGAACACAAGTGGAATTGTCTTTACGATATTTTCAATAATACGGATTCAGGATTTTTTTAAATTAACAACGTGAGCATCAAGAAAACTTGCTCCATGCGATTCTCCATCTAAGTCAATCATATAGTATATCGTATCGTATTAATTTCCATGTCAATTTAATGAAATTAATTCACTAATTAAAAATTTTCCGAGACCGATTGCACAAATTTAGTGTATTAATAATGCTTCCATAGGAAGACGTCATTTTGAGAAACATTTAATTCCATTACAGTCCACCTTAAACAATTGAAATTGCCGTCAAAGAAGGTGCAACGAGTGCAACATTATGCAAGACTATCTTGGAGATATCAATAAGAATGGAAACTAAGTTTCCCATTTTGGTTCTTCAACCGGAAAAATTGAAGTAAATAGCAGCAACTATGAAATGTATTTCAATATTTACTCTTTTCCTTTCTAAACAGCTGAAAGAGCGATTGTGGCCGCGAAAAATGAATACCGCTATTCTTTAATCTCAAAGTAATCTTTCGAAAGAATATAGTATTTCTCGCCATAGATGAGATCATTATCACATAAATACCTCTATTTTGTAATTTACAATAAATAAGGTACGTTAGAATGCTACTGGAATATACCTATAATCCAATTTAAATTGAATTTGAATACATAATAATATTATGATAACTTATTATTAATTTGCACATTCTACCAAATGATTTAATATGGAACTGGAATATACACGTACTTCTGGAGGAAAATACACATAAACATGTGGACAGCATCTAACCAGTCTTCTGATTGATACCATCTAATGATGATGGAATATTATACATTCAAATGAGTCTCCGTAGTTTTATGCAAAAATTGTTTTTAAATTTTCAAGTATTTATTTGTTTAAGTTTTGCAATCTCCTGTAAAAATTTAATTTTTGCAAACATATACAATGGACAGGTATAAGACACGTAAAAGTACATACCTTCTTGGTGGCAGAAACCAGAAATAACTTTGCTAAAATTAGCCGTTGAAGGTGATAGAATAGATTTATGATTGCCAATAAATCATCATCATCATCATCTGCAGCTCTACAGCCCGGTGTGGGCCTTGGCTTCCTCTATGATATGCCTCCATTCAGTTCTTATTCTTGCTTTTTCCTTCCATCGTGTAACTCCCATTGCCTTCAAGTCATCCTGCACATCCTGTAGCCATCTCTTCCTTGGTCTACCTCTTCTTCTGACTCCTTCCATCTTGCTATTAAGTATCAGTTCGGGCATTCTGTCATTTTCCATCCTTTCTACGTGCCCCAACCACACCAGCCGCAGTGACTTGGCAAATCTAACTATGTCCTTCCCTTCTAGTAATTCATTTATCTCCATGTTCATTCTAATTCTCCATCTCTCTCCTTCTCTAATTGGGCCATAGATTCTCCTTAACATTTTTCTTTCGAATTGCCAATAAATACTCCTTTCAAAAATAAAATTGATTGTAAAGATCTCAAGGGTTGATCACTCCTTTTTTCATGGATATGAAGAAATGAAAATTGATTTTTTGTATAATGAAAACTTCGTTGCAATTTTCCACAGTTAAAACTTTATTGCCGACCATGGTTTCGATACACTGTATCATCTTCAGGTGAGGGAGAGTACAAGGAGAAGGGATATATATACCAAGAAGGGGTGGCAGGGGAGGAGGGAGCGGGTGGGAAGGGGGGGGGTGGGGTTTTGTCATACAAAGAAAGGCAGGAAAAACCAATTGAACCCCCGAAGTGCGGGCAGCTCACTCTTCGGGGGGGGGGGAGGGGAGGTGTCGCCATAATGGTCACTGAGGGAAGTTAATGGACAAAAGTGGGGAGGGGCAAGAGAGGAACTGAATGTCGTTAAGTAGCTCTATCTTCTGGTTTCTCCGTTGGATAATCTCTAAACTCTCGAGAGCGTCCAATTTCTTGCTCTTTTCGAATTTATGCAACGGCTTAAATTCAAATTCCGGGGAATGGTTCTTCTCCAAGAGGTGGGTGGCAAAGATGGATGTGGTGTTGCCTAACGCATAACATTTCCGATGCTCATTGATGCGTGTGGCGAAATTTCGTCCAGTCTGTCCCACATAAGTCGCATTACATTGACACTTTAATTCATAAACACCACACTGTTTTTCGACGTCGAATTCATCTTTGTTTAAGCAGAGTGCTTTGGATATGGAAAATGGGGTGTAAAATGAAACACGGATTTTTTGTAATTTCGACGCATGCTTTCTGTCAGGATATCCCGGGAATTTAACTTAAAAAGAAAGTAAAAAGATTTCTTATGGAATCGCCTTAAGAAAGAAGAATACTTTACCTAACACTTACAATTACCATATACTTTGAACTCAGGGTATAAAGTGGGTCTTGTAAATGTACGATCCACTAGTAGTGATCCAGACGTCTTTCTATAGTGAACATTGAAGCCTTATTTTCACGTATTTGACCCTCATAATTGGCAAAAATCGTATCGACATGATATTTAACATTATATGGTCAGGGTAGTCATGGGATAGAGCGTTGGACTACTGACTGAAGGGCCAGGGTTCGATTCCCGAGTAAGCCTCTCTGGGCACCTGCAGCAGTTCCATCCAAACAATGGGATTTTTCGGGTACCAGATCTTCCTGAGAAACCAGAACCGGCATAGGGAAAGGAACTGGTCCCCCCTACCCTGATGATTGAATTTCACACGCCTTCGGGCTTAGTACTGGGTGAACTCTACCATCACCGGCCAAACCAACCTTAGGGTTGATTACTGTGTTTATAGTTTATATATTACCGTATAAATATATATATATATATATATATATATATATATATATATATATATATATCCCTCCCATAGACTACAACCTTGTCGTGGTGGAAGGGCTTGTGTGTTCCGATGACCCCTAGAGCTGTGCTGGCGGGAGTAATAATAATTACTCCTGGAAGGGTCACCCATGCCAGATAGGTCGAAGGTTACGAGCCAGACGAAAGGTAGTCCACGCAGCGTCTGTTCCTCAGTGAGGCGGCTGCAATGGCGTCTGATCCCAGTGGGGCGGCCATTAAGTGATGGTGTCACGTTAAAAACACTATTGAGGAAGGCAACGGGAAACCACCTCAATTATCATTCCCAAGAAAAATATGATGGACGCAAAACAGAAATTGGGTCCTGGCAACTCCGGGACTCGGCCCAAGGGGCCGTGTGTCGTGCCCGGCAGCGGGGGAGGCAAGGCATCCGCGGTCGTCATCCCACGAAAACCTTGCAGGGAAGAAATAACTGCAGGAGGACAGAAGACTCAGAAAAAGGCGAAAGTAGTTAGAATAGGAGCCTGGAACGTCAGGACAATGTTGAGGAGAGGCAAATTAGAAAATATTAAGCGAGAGATGGAAAGAGGTAATATAGATGTTTTAGGTCTCGGCGAGGTGAGATGGAAGGATAGCGGGGATTACTGGAGTGACTATTATAGAGTGATATACAGCGGCGGGGACGAGAGCCAACGAGGAGTTGCCGTAATTTTAAATAAAGGGGTAGGAAGAAGCGTAGTCAACATAGAGCAAGCGACAGATAGAATTTTACTCTTAGAGATTAAAGCAGAGCCGACGAACTTGATCATTGTTCAGGTATACATGCCACCGAGCAACCACAAGGAGGAAGAAGTCGATAGGATGTATGATGAGTTAGAGGATATCATCGCGAGTGCTCCTGCAGGGAAACATTTGATAGTGAGGGGGGATTGGAATGCGACGGTAGGCGAAGGAAGAGATGGTGGTGAGGTGGGGGACTATGGGTTAGGCACGACGAATGAACGCGGGGAGAAAGCAATTGAATTCTGCAGGAGACAGGGGTTAGTCATCACTAACACATGGTTTAGACACCACAAAAGGCGTAGATATACATGGAAAATGCCAGGTGACTCAGAAAGGTATCAGTTAGATTATATTATGGTTAGGCACAGGTTTAGGAACAGTGTGATAAATTCGCACAGTTTCCCAGGAGCGGATGCGGACTCTGACCACAATTTAGTTGTTATGGAATGCAACGTCCGTTTCAAGAAGATAAGGCAAGGGCGGCGGGTTAGGAAATGAAATTTAGAAGCAGTAAATGGATTAACGAGGAAGGAGTATCAGCAGGCTGTAGAGAAACTGATAGATGACGGTAAAGAACTGAGTACTATCGAAGAAAAATGGGAAAGTATCAAGAAAGGGATATTGGAAGCCGCTAAAAACACTATAGGAACCGTTAACGGGAAAAGGATAAGGAAACCATGGGTAACGGATGAGATGATTGCAAAGATGGATGAGAGAAGAAGATGGAAAAATGTAAACACGGAGTTAGGCAAAATGAAATATAAAGAGTTAAACAATAAATTGAGAAGGGCCACAAATAAAGCAAAAGAAGAATGGTGGAAAACGCAATGCGAGGATATGGAAAGTTTACAGACGAAGGGTGAAATTGGTGCTCTATACAGCAAGGTTAAGTTATTATCGGGAAGTAAGAAGACAAGATCTGTGCTAACAGTTAAAGATATATGGGGTAAGATAATAGTTGAACCAGAAAAAATGCAAGAGAGATGGAAGGAATATACAGAAACACTGTATGGTAAAGAACTTAGGCCTACAAGGTTAGACATAGAAAACGAACATGACGTAGAAGAAGATAGCTTAGGTCCAGGCATACTCGACGATGAAATAGAAAGGGCATTAAAAGAGATGAAAGCAAATAAGGCTGTGGGGGTGGACAACATTCCTGTAGAACTGTTGAAATGTTTAGGAAAATGTGGGAAGAAGGCCCTTCATGGACTGATTCGTAGTATCTATGAGGAAGGAATCTGGCCGAAAGATTTTGTGAGATCGGTGTTAGTTCCTATTCCAAAAAAGGCAAAGGCTTCGTCATGTGAGGATTACAGAACAATAAGTTTGATATCCCACGCAGCTAAAGTTATTCTCAGGATCATCAACAAAAGGATAGAGAGTAAGGCAAATGATTACTTAGGGGATGATCAGGTTGGGTTCAGGAAGGGAAGAGGTACGCGTGATGCTAATGCAGTAATGAGATCACTAGTCGAGAGGAATATAGAATACAAGCAGGACGTTTTTGCCTGTTTTTTAGATTTCGAAAGAGCGTTTGATAGAGTGAATTGGGAAAAATTAATGCGTGTATTGCAGAAAATAGGAATGGATTGGAGGGACAGGAGACTGATCCGCAACCTGTACATGTCTCAGGCTGCTCAGGTGCGAGTGGGAAACGGAGAGTCCGGATGGGCAGTGTTAGGAAGAGGTGTAAGGCAGGGTTGCCCATTGTCACCGGTACTGTTCAACGTATACGTAGAGGAAATGATTAAAGAAGCATGGGAAGAACTGGAGGTAGGAATGAAAGTCGGAGAGGAATTCGTAAAATCGGTTAGGTTTGCTGATGACCAAGCATTAGTTGCTCAGTCAGCCAAGGGGTTGCAAGCATTGCTGAGTGATTTGGAGGTTCAGTGCGATAGATATGGGATGAGAATCAATATTAATAAAACAAAGGTTATGTGATTTCCCAGAAAGAAAAAGGCTAAGCTAAGCATTAAAATAGGAGGGGAAAACATAGAGCAGGTAGAGCAGTTTACGTATCTCGGAAGTGTTTTGGACCAATACGGTCAAAGTGGTAGGGACGTAAGGAGAAGAATTGCGCTAGGCAAGGAGGCTTTCTCAAGGAGGAGGGAGTTGATGACGGGGACGTTGAGTAGGGATGTTAAGACAAGACTCGTAAAAACTCTGATATGGAGCGTAGCTATGTAGGGCGCGGAAACGTGGTCGCTGAAGCAGGAGGATAGACGTAGATTGGAGGCTTTTGAAATGTGGGTGTGGAGAAGAATGGAGAAAATGGACCGAAAGGAAAACAAATGAGGAAGTACTAGAAATGGTGGGGGAGGAGAGGGGTTTGTCGAGAGAAATCCTATGGAGGCAGGAAAAATGGATGAAAGGCGTATTGAGCGGTAGTGGAATGTTGAAGAGGGTAATAGAGGGAAGAATGTTGGGCAAGCGAGGTAAGGGTAGAAACAGGATAGGGATGTTGGACGGGATGAAGGGAGGAAAGAAGTACACCGAGATGAAGAGGGACCTGATATACATTAGTTTGCTAGGTGTGGAGTCACAATATGTTTATTTGATAGCTGTGTCTATCAAAAAAAAAACCTACCTTAACCGGTAGATTACCTAATAATAAAATATATATATATATATATATATATATATATATATATATATATATATATATATATATATATATATATATATATATGTAATAAACTGATATGACATGCAAATACGGTATGGTATATACGATATAAAAGGCATGGTATCATTTTACAAGCTCATTCTCCCCAAGAACATGAACTTTAAATTAGCCCAAATGGATAGAATGGATCCGGAAGTGGGACACGTTCGCAGCCCAACCCCAGATGAGGCTGAAAGGGACGTCCGAAAGGAAGAGGACGTGAGTGAGATGAGATCCACCCGCAAAAGCCACCCTCTGTTCCCGAGAGATCCCGTGCCGCGTCCGCCAAAGGCTTTTTTTCCACCCTTCCCCTACGATTCCCGCGACGGTTGGCGAGCGTGCAATCGCGGCACAGCACACGGAATACGGGAGGAGATATGCGAGAGTCCAGCGGCTGGCTGGGAGTCAAAAGTGCGATGGGATGAAGGGTCAGGAGGGGGCAAAGCGGTCAAGATTACCACCGAAGGGGGAGGGAGGGGGGGATGGCGGTGACCCAGGCGGGGAGTGAACGGATGGGAACAAAAGCCAATCGTGCGTCATGACAAATCAATGCCCGACTTGAAATGAACAACTCAACACAAACAAAAGGGTGAAAAATGAAAAGAGAAAGAATACCAAAGGGAAAAATCTTGACTAAGCCCTTTTTGGACTGAAGCTGTGAGCCCTTTTAGGTGCCCATGTTCCGCAGATCGATCTCCTCCTCTGGGGCGACGTGTTCAGAGCGAAGCGATAACGGGAATCCGCCCCAGGAAACGCGCATGCGATATCGAGGAGATAAAAAGAAAAAAATAGGTCGGAGCGGCGGGATGGAGTGGGAGGACGTTTTTGCAGGAAACGGCAAGGTTGTGCGCGCGAAAGGCCCTTTCGGTGAGGCATCCACGCAAACGCTTTTGTCGGGACAATAAAAATGACGGTTTTGTTTCTCGGAAATATTCCGTTTTACTCGCTCTGTCTACAATGAAGTGCACGCGGAACGCTTTTATTTTCATCATTGTCCATTATTTTATTTTGCCTTCCCGTGCTCGAGTACATTAGCATAATGGAGTGGTCCTGGGCAATCGGCCGCTTGCGCGCCTAGGGGCAATTTTCTACTCTTCCGTGGGTGCAAAGGAAATGCCGGGAAATTATTTGTGTACTTCGCTTCCTAACGTCCTTCCCTCCCTACTCCTGTAACGAAGCTCATATTTTGCCTAAATTTTCATTTTCGCTTTCACATTTCCTCCCTTTACACCCACAAGTTTTGTATCTGTGTGTTTCCGCCACCGGAATGACCATCGCGGAGGGATGGTGGCGTAAGCACTGGTCGCGAGGACAGATCGGAGTAGAGCGGACGGATTGGTGACCGTGTTGGCTGGGAAGAGAGAGCATGTCCCAACAGAGGTTTAGATTCGGGCCCACTATTTGCCGTGGCTTTTTCTGCATCTCTTCGGTCCCATCTTTCAGTTACGCCTGCATCAGATGAGTAATAATGGTGAATCGTCCAACCTCTCCAAGCAATTTGGCGGGTTGTGGCTAGATAGGGTTTCCCAAGTTGCCTGTTGACACATAAATCAACTTACTTCAACATTCAGATGTGTTTCGAAGTCAGATCTCAAAGATTTTCCGCCGCAGAATGCCACAAACTCTTGCGAATTCTATAGAATGAACCATACATGATCAATTTTGGTGCACAAGGTAAAAATTCACCTAACATTGCACCTTAAACTCATTGTTATGATCGTAATCTTTTACACGGCAAAGTTGGAGACGACAATGACGCCTCAGCGCAGAGAAGAGGACGTCGCAAAGAAGAGGATTAAAATGCTTTTAGTTTCTTCCAGTGCTAAGTTTTTTTAAAGGAGCAACCCAATGAATCCATGTATAACGACGGCCTCTTTTTAAATTATTTAACACGATAAGTTGTTTCAGTTGTCTCTCTGGGATGATTATATGTAATTGTGGAATGAGGTAACTTATTTCAGGAATGATTTGTTAATCCCAATTTCTGGCAACTTGTACCCTGCCGCCTAGGTTCGATAGGTAGAACGTTTAAAGGGTGGAAGGTATGTGATATGTCGATCGGTCAACGTGTATGTAAGCTAAATGGGTATAGAAAAGTGATCTTTTAACCTCCACCGGAGTAAAAGTTACCAATTAAACTTAATTAAACTTATATCCAAAATGCTTCGCAAGAGATGATCAAGAAATCGGGAGCTGGGGCGTGGAGACAAGTGTCGGAAGTGATTTATTAAATTTTATTTTATTAATAACAGCATTGAAATTTCCCTTTACTAGTTAGGCTCAGCTTCATTCCGTATTCTTTGTAGCTCATCTTCCGTATTTATAAAACCATGTTTTTTCTTGAAAATTCCCCAGGGTTATTTCCAAGCCTCTACTCCTCCATTATTTTTCATTAAAACTTATGCTCCACTTCTTCATCGTACTCCGTCCGGTATATTTACGCTCCCCTCTCATTGTTCCACTTACCCCAGCTTACTCCCTTCTTCCCTCCCTTCCTCTCACCCTTCAGAAACTCCTCACGGCCCAATCTTCTCATTCCAAGCCATAGTCGATCACTCACTCACTCTAACATCCGTAGAGGAAAAGGCTTCTTTTCCCTGGATATGACGTAAATTCTACGAATTGGCCGTAACGTTTTAAATAAAAATATCAATGTGGCAACAAAACTGAAAAATATGAATCCACTGAAAACCAAAATCGGGCATTGCTCAATATATTACCAGTGAAAGAGAAATCTTTAATTCTTATTTACCATGGATAAAAATGATGCCTCTTGTTGACATTATCTTTCTAACGATAGATTGTAGGAAAGTAATTTTTAATTTCTTATCTAGTGCTACCTAATCATCTAGCCATTATCTTCTAAATGTTTACGACAGGAAAACTTTATAAATGATATAAAGTACTTATAAAATTTACACTAAATATATATATGAATATTATGATACATAATTTTCCACTATTATTTGTCCTTATAAAAACTAACTCAAATATTCCACTAAAGTGCTTGTGGAACAACTCTGATAGACCAACCTGTATAGTAAACAGTATAATGGCGCCGTGATCTAAATTTTGCCACCACAATCGTAGTTCAGCAATGACGGGTCATCTACGATCTCGTAACAGTTTTCCTGGACGATGCATCGATTTGAAAATGATTCGACAAGTTATTTTTTGCAGTGTTTTGTTTATAGTTTGGCTTTTCCGGCAAAAAGGTGACTTAATTTTCATCTAGTTTCACTCCTGGTCTTTAATTAGCGTATTATTGAAAACAATAAGATTGTAATATAAGTTTTAGAAACCTTTATTTTTCCCTAATTAGAATTGATAATTTAAATTCCATACCGGGGGCACTAGAACGCACCACATTCTCCCATACTTAGAAAAGACTCAAATGAATTATATCTTGATGACTTAAAGAAAATTTACAGAAGCGTAAATGCGTTCTGCCAAAGGAAATGGTAAATCTAAAATTCCAGTGAAACAGAGCGGCTTGTTTTCTGCTCACAGCTAATATTTCCATCACACTCCCTGTGTCTGTGCCCACCCCTCATCATTTCCACTCCCTTCTCTCGTTGTTCTCTCGCCCCTTCATCTCTAACTCCCCCCCCCCAACTTACCCCAAGCGGCTGATAGCGCGTTCTCCTCCTTCACTCCATCACACCCACTCCCCTGCGGCAAAAATCATGATACCAACGAATCTCATCCGACACCCCCTAACTCAACGTGATCTCATTACTCTGTCGCTGGCTATCCATTCCCTCCCCTTTCTCCGGCCTCCGTGCCTCCACAAAACTCCCATCTCATCTCACGCACACTCTTCACCCTCCCCCCCCCACACCACCCAACCCTCACCTCACCTCAATCCACTCCGTCCCTCCCTCTCCCCCTTTCAAAATATTTCCCCAATCCTAATCCCTTTCTCTCGAAATCTTCTCTCCTATGAAACCATTACCACGAATACAAATGTTAGACGGCTACTGCTCAATTTGTAATCCAGTAATAAGGCACAAATGTTGTTCTTTCTCAAATAAGCAGTTAGTAACGTGAAATATTAAACTGGTAACCATAAAAAGTTGCGATGACGTTCCTACAGCTATGCCGTGGCAAAGCGACACAATCCTCCGGTAATCAAGATGATTTTAGGGCACTCATCTATCCTGAAATTCTAAACACCCATGGAATATAATTCTGGTACTTTGATCTACTGATGTGCAACTTTATCACGATTAATGTGAAATATTCACATTTTTAAATGATGTGTTGGATAGTGTACATAGTGAGAATTTTACTGATATGGTTGAGTTGCGCTTACTATCTCAAAAAATTTGATTCAATATAAATTTTAGTGTTACCTAAAGCAAGCTTTAAGTCTCCAGGTAGAGAGTAGATAAAGTATAGATGTGCTCAACAAAAAACTATGCCTTTGAATATATTTTAAATACGTTGTGACTAAATTTTATGAGTTCTTATTTGGTGAAACTGTTGTTGACAATTTTAGTGCCACTACTTGCGAACAAAGTGTCGTCCACGCCTCGCGTGTCCTCTCGTGTTTTCCCGAAACCCATCAGGGTCCTTCCACGCTCATCTCACCCCCTCGCACGCATCCCCATTAGATAGGAACGCAATCCTCCGCTCTTCTCTCTTTAAGAAGGCATTGCGTCCGACCCTTTGAAGTTATCCGTCCCCTCTCCGTATCCATTCCGCGAATATTCTCCCTCATCTTTCGCGGGAGCTTACTACTTTATATTCCTAAATACTCCCCCAGGCTGAATCCTTAGATATCACCACGATCGATCGGGACAGAATAATAGCACATTTAATGTCATTTTTGAACAAAAAGAATTATCTAAAATAGATTCTGTCTATCAATGAATTTTTCTCTGACAAAAACATTAGGAAATAGTTTTTACGTTGTAAAACAATGCGGTAATATTATTTTGCCATTGAATAAATGCTCTAACCCATATATAGCGTTTGAAATTGTACGCCACTATCATGTTCAACATAATTATTTTTACATTTACACTCCGCGAAGGGTGGGGTATCGTCGAAACTTCTAACTTAATTAATAAGACGCACAATAAACGCATTCGCCGGGAGAGATTTCAACGCCCGATGATTAAGAATAAGTAGTGTCCGTCTTCAAGGTTTCAGCTCACCAATATTGGAGTTTTTTCATCGCACTTCTGAATGAGAAATTTGTAGCTATTCTTTCAAGGAACAAGAAATGCCTCTTATTCAATAGACTGTAGTCCTCGTGATGCAATAACGACACTGCGAAAGACGTGCACCTCGCCACGGGGAATGGCTCACAGAGATATGGGCGCGTACGTAGGTAGGGCTTGAGTTTTGGCGTGAATTAGTGGGGGTGGTGCTATAAGACGACATCCTAAGAGTGTGAAGGTGGAATTAGTGACAAAAGGGAACTCAAATCTCGAAATAAATAAGAACACTAGTAGAGTGAATAGTAGTGGCAGTATTAAAATCAAAAGGTGTGACTAATGTTTTAATCTCCTTTGTAAAAATTAGTTTTACTAATTCATATATTTCCTGACTTAAAAAAACGGAAATCTGGGCCATTGAATGGGAAGGGAAATTGAATGAAAGAAATACCTATACATATTTTTACAGGGTAGGCAAACTATTTTCTGGGAAAGAGTAATGATGAATAAATATGCTCATAAAGTTAGGGCCGTTTGGTAACAGGGAAAAATACACTCATGTGAAGCACATTTTATTGGCACTTTTAGTCAGCTACAAACCTACTTCACTTCTCTACATAATCGAAGTTCACTTAGCATTTTTCGTACCGCTGTACCAGCTTCTATAACTCCTCTGCATACAAGCTCGCCGCATGAGACTTGAACCAATTGACAACGCCGTTCTTGAGTTCCTCTTCGGTTTTGAAACGTTGTCCACCGAGCCACGGTTTCAAGTACAAGAAGAGGAAGTAATCGCTAGGTGCAAGGTCAGGACTATACGATGGGTGGTCAAAAATTTCCCAAAAACTCTCGTCCACTGGACATTTTTTGCTCTTTTTGGTGACCGGCGAACATTTTCGGTACCAACCTTGCACACAAATTGTAGCATCCGAGGTTTTCCTTGAAAATATTGTTGACAGTAGTGCGTCCAAGTTGAGGAAATTGTTCACCCATGCCATTAATCGTCAATCGACGATCACATCGCAGTTTTTGTTCCACTTGCGAAACAATTTCTTCGGTCAGAATACTGGGCCTGCCATTTCGCTCTTCGTCATGGACATTTGTTCGTCCATTTTTAAAATCACAGCACCATTGTCTAACCTTTCCTTTACTCATAACTTTTGGTCCATAAACTAGGCATAGCTCCCCATGAATTTTAGCAGCCGAAAATCCTTTTCCATGCAAGAATCGTATGACAGAACGCACTTCACAGCTAGCGGGATCAAGGATTGTCGTGGACATTGTTGTTTGCATGCACTGACAAGAAAACGACTTCTGAAAAAAACAAATGCTGCTATAGCTTCTCAATGAATCAGTAGATGGCGCTGCAGGAGTAAAACTGTGTTTCAAGCACCTCCATGTGTATGAAAAAGTTCCTCCAAGTCTACAACTAAAATGTCCTTCAATTACACATCTTGAACAAGAAAAAAGAAGAAATCGCAATAACAGATCATGATTACACATCACCACCATTCTTCCTGCAAATCAAAACCCATGGATAGCAAAGGAGCCAACAACAAAAGCGTAACAGTCCACAGTCTCGGACCTTGAACACACCCACTCGCACACTTGACCGGCTTTCATTGGGAATTACGACATCTGAGACCATTGGAGTCCTGCCGTCTACTCATATAAGGCCATGCAGCATTGTAAGCAAGGGTTACGCTCAACGGCAGTCAGAAGCGGAGATTCTCGGGGAAAGGGGTGCATTTGCAGTCGCCCAGGAGATTCATATGTCAGACAGGGTAAGATGACGCACACCTGTGGTAATTTCTCCAATGGTTCCGCCACAATATACAGAATCCCATTTATGAGTTGAAAAGGGTATTAAATGAGTTAAAATCGTTTGATATCAATATACAGTCAAAATGTTGCAATCAATATCCTACGCCAATATATTTATAACGAAGAAATAACTCCTTCTAATGGAGTTAGTGTTTAATCGTAACTATATTGGCTAAAGAAAATGCCTCCAACTTCTTTTAGCAAATAGCTCACAGTTTCAATTTCACAGCCAAGATAGTAAATTTTTCTTGTCATAATGATTAGCTGTATAATAAAATTGGTAAATAAATGACATCTGAATTATATCCAGTGATGTACATTGCTATGAGACATAATATTTTAACAATTTCCATTTTCAGAATATGCCATCGGAAAACTTGGCATTAGGTCCTCCAATGTCCCATCACAGTCATGAACTACCTTACTTCCACCATGAAATAAAGCCTAATTCTTAGCGAAATCTTGTTTCAATCAATAACTTTACATCATGGATTCAAGTTTTGAACAGTAAAAATATATGTAAAGAAGAGCTCCATATCGATTGCATCAATGTAAGTTAAATAATTACTGATGTATTACCGTGCCACATCTTTCACATCTGAGAAAGAGCACATATCATTTTGATTAAAAATGACATTGAATTAAAAGGACAAAAAAATGAACCGAATTTCTTTGAAAAATACCATCTAATTTGAAGACACAAAATTCAATATTTTCAAAATTAAAGTTTTACGATCTTTTCATATTTATGACGGCGATAAAATTTTTAAAATAACAATTACTTTCGAAACAATTACAAGTAATAACTACGTCCCATTCTTTGCATCAAAATTTTCTCCCAACCGAAAAATATGCTTTATTTGAAAAGGATGGATACTTCCGTATACACATTTTTAGCAAAAAGTGAAAAAAATTGAGCATTATCATAAAGTTCTATCCATATTACAATTATTTGAATAGTTTGTAGTACTAATATTTTAAGTATCTAGTTACATCGGTAATATAAATATAATTCAAAACGTGACGTATACACGAGTAAATTAGTGCTGCGTACTCTGACTCTGCTGATGAATCAGGCGTTCGTTAGGGCTATGCTTCGAGACAAAAATTTTCGATTCAAGCTAGGTGAAAACCTTATACAAATAAGAGTAAGATAGTTTTTCACTTTTATCAGGATGAGACAAAAACAATAAAAAATTGATGATTTTATTAATATATCCCTTATTCACTTTTCGCATGAAAAATCTTGCCTATACATGACGGCCTCATTCTATTAATAATTTATTTTAACCAAACTGTTTCCGGCATTAATGGTGGAATGATTATTCATTTCCACGTTTGAATTATATTGATCCCATGCCCACAGCCATTTTCCAATTTAAAAGTCCGATACCGAAAACAATAAACAGCCAGCTCAGCGCCCTTGTCTCATGCGAGATCCAAGATTTTAGGTCAACCGATGGCGCGTCCTATGACGAATGCACTCAATGAAGAACGACCAAGTCATATATGAATTTAAGGAAATTTTTATTGACTCCGTAAGGTATTCATGATCATAAAAATTTAAAATTTCGTTCTGGGCATTGAAGATAAGTCTTAAAACGAGATTTCGGTCCGACTTTCTTTAAATCAGGCTCCCCTAAAAACAACAAGTTTTAATCTATCCTACTAATTGTCACCAACATCTGGTCAACAAATACCATAGTAACTTCCTTTCTACGAAAAATTCCTTCACTTCGTATACTTTACTCATTTAAGCTTAGAATTGGTGACCGTTTTCAGCCGAAATTTAGACACTTTTAACAAATTTAAAAGCTTAGATGGAGGTAATAGAACTCTGAGCATTAACTCTAACATATACTATACATCCTTACATTCTTTAAATTTATAAGGATACTATGCATATGGAGTAGCCATCTGCATTTTTCATAAATTCAACAAAATTATGAATATTTGAATAAATGAATGGGTAAAAAGATTTCTCAAAATTTAAATTTCATAGCTATTCATATTGTATAGTAATAGCAAAAAAAAGCATTGCAATAATATAAAATTATAAATTTCAATGTAGAAAATTTAGACGATTATTTAACTAAGTGCTAATTTCTCTATATATATATATATGTATATATTATTTTATATTTATTAGGTAATCTACCGGTTAAGGTAGGTTTTCGGATGGACATAACTATCAAATAAATATTTTGTGACTCCTAAGAAAACCTACTCCACATCAGGTCCCTCTTTATCTCTGTGTACTTCTTTCCTCCCTTCATCCCGTCCAACATCCCTATCCTGTTCCTGCCCTTTCCTCGCTTGCCCAACATTCTCCCCTCTATTACCCTCTTCAACATTCCACTACCGCTCAACACGCCTTTCATCCATTTTTCCTGCCTCCATAGGATTTCTCTCAACAAACCCCTCTCCTCCCCCACCATCTCTAGTACTTCCTCATTTGTTTTCCATTCGGCCCATTTCACCTTCTTCATTCTTCTCCACACCCACATTTCAAACGCCTCCAATCTACGTCTATCCTCCTGCTTCAGTGACCACGTTTCCTCGCCGTACATACCTACGCTTCATATCAGAGTTTTTACGAGTCTTCTCTTAACCTCCATACACAACGTCCACGTCATCAACTCCCTCCTCCTTGAGAAAGTCTCCTTGCCTAGTGCAATTCTTCTCCTTACGTCCCTACTACTTTGTCCCTATTGGTCCAAAACACTTCCGAGATATGTAAACTGTTCTACCTGCTCTATTTTTTCCCCTCCTATTTTAATGTTTAGCTCAGCCTTTTTCTTTCTGGGAAATCGCATAATCTTTGTTCTATTACTATTGAGTCTTATCCTATTTCTATCGCACTGAACCTCCAATTCACTCAGCAATGCTTATAACCCTCTGGTTGACTGACCAAATTATGCTTGGTCATCAGAAAACCTGACCGATTTTACCAATTCCCCTCCTACCTCCAGTTCTTCCCGTGCCTCTGCAATAATTTCCTCCACATATAAGTTGAACAGCACCGGTGACAATTGAAAACCCTGCCTAACCTGAGCAGTCTGAGACATGTACAGGTTGCGGATCAGTCTCCTGTCCCTCCAATGCATTCCTATTTTCTGCAATACACGCATTAATTTTTACCAATTTACTATATCAAACGCTTTTTCGAAATCGTAGATGTATGCAAATACATCCTGATTGTATTCTATATTCCTCTCGATTAATGATCTCATTACTGTAATGGCATCGCGCGTACCTCTTCCTTTCCTAATCCCAAACTGATCATCCCCTAAGTAATTAGTATCCTTACTCTCTATCCTTTTGTTGATGATCCTGAGAATAACTTTAGCTGCGTGGGATATTAAACTTATTGTTCTGTAATCCTCACATGACTTAGCCTTTACCTTTTTCGGAATAGGTACTAACACCGATCTCACAAAATCTTCCGGCCAGATTCGTTCCTCATAGAAACTACGAATCAGTCCTATAGAGTCTCTTCCCACATTTTCCTAAACATTTCAACAGTTCCACAGGAATGTTGTCTACCCCCACGGCCCCATTTGGTTTCATCTCTTTTAATGCCCTTTCTATTTCATCGTCGAGTATGCCTGGACTTAAGCTATCTTCTTCTACGTCATGTTCCTTTTCTATGTCTAACCTTGTCGGCCTAAGTTCTCTACCATACAATGTTTCTATATATTCCTTCCATCTCTCTTGGATTTTTCCTGGTTCAATTATTATCTTACCCCATTTATCTTTAACTGTTAGCACAGATCTTGCCTTCTTACTTCCCGATAATAACTTAACCTTGCTTTATAGAGTACTAATTTCACCCTTCTTCTGTAAACTTTCCATATCCTCACATTGCGTTTTCCACCATTCTTCTTTTGCTTTATTTGTGGCCCTTCTCAATTTATTGTTTAACTCTTTGTACTTCATTTTGCCTAACTCTTTGTTTACATTCTTTCATCTTCTTTTCTCATCTATCTTTGCAATCGTCTCATCCGTGACCCATGGTTTCCTTATTCTTTTCCCGTTAGCGATTCCTATAGTGTCTTTTGCGGCTTTTGATATCACTGTCTTGATACATTCCCATTTTTCTTCGATAGTACGCAGCTCTTTACCGTCATCCATTATTTTCTCTACAGATTGCTGATACTCTCTCCTCGCTAATCCATTTAATGCTTTTACGTTCCATTTCCTAACCCGCCACTCTTGCCTTATCTTCTTGAAACGGACGTTACATTTCGTAGTAACTAAATTGTGGTCAGAGTCCGCCTCCGCTCCTGGGAAACTGTGCGAATTTATCACACTGTTCCTAAACCTGTGCCTAACCATAATATAATCTAACTGGTACCTTTCTGAGTCATTTGGCGTATATATGTATATAAAGATAATAAATATGAGGAATAATATATAATAAATAAAGAGGAATTAGGTCAAGGACGAATATTCATGCATCGGCGGTTCAAATTATTCGAGAATTATTTATAAAAGTCTTAGGTTACCTTGGATTCCATGCGTCATTGGATTAAAAATGTAATTCTTAGAGAATAGAATTGCAAGCTTTTGAAATGGAGAATTAAGTGCCTACCATAATTGCCATGACAATTAAAAAATTGAATCTTAAAAAGATATTTCAAACTTTCAATTGGGCAATTGAATCATGTTGCGAAGTGAACTGAATTTTATTTACCTTTATTTCCCTAATTGTTACTTTAATTAAACTTTGTTGTATTTACCCTTTATATTACACTACTATTAAAGAAAAATAACTTTGCGCTACGCTGGGTCATTTACTTCTCCAGTCGCACCTAAGTGGGAGCATACAGTTATCTCCAACTTTTCGTTTCGGAGATCATCACACCTTAATTTCTCTTTACACCGGAATGCACCTCCATTCATCATCACCTTCTTTCTATCGTCAAGAATGAATTGTCAAAATTAATTAAGTGAGCTTGGCAGTAAAATATCTCAAACAAGCACTCCCATTGAAACATATAGACATTGAAATCTACTCATTCAATATCCGGGGGGGGGGGATGACGCATGACTAAGGATGACCCAGGATGCAAAATCTCATTACACTGAGTCCACACAGTGATGTGCTCGCATGGAGCCGTATTCAGATACGCAGAACGGGGCAGGCTTATTCAGGGGAGAGTGCCAGTGCAGGCGTGGTGATGCGAGGAAGTCAGCGGTGATCCTGAGAGTAGTTTTCGAGGATCTGATCAAAAGGAAGAATTAAAAAAATTCGGATGAAACGTCTGCTAAAGAAGGAAGAGCGCGGAAGCCTTTCATTGGCATGGGGCGATGCAAAACATTTCCACATTTTCTAGGGAGGAGGATGCAGCAGAGACTCTTTTCGTTCACCAAGCAGCGGGGCTAATTAATTGTTGTGGAAGAGCAATTTCCGCCCCCTTCCATCAGCCCTGCAGACTCGGTCGTGATATTCAGAGCAATCCGAGCGGAACTTTTGGGGCCCGTCAACGTCGTTTAATTTGCCCAACAATACGTACCACGAGAGAGAGAGACCGATCGCCCACGGAGGCGAAGTGGAAGCACAGTAGTTTTATCAGCAAAAGATTCGCTTTTATTATAAATGATGGGGTAGATAAAGATAAAAAATACGAAAACGAGCCAGAATGAATGCTTGCTCTCAAAAGGAAATTTACATGCTAATTAAACCTTATACTGAGCCGAAAAAAATTCACTCTATAGTCGGTCATTTTTACCGAAGATCCATTACAATTTTCACCCAAATGGTTCTTTTACTGGCGAGCATACAAACTCCACGCATAATTACAGCGCATAACTTGGCCGAAAATTGAATGAAGATGACCGAAAAGAGAGAATTTGACGAATTTAGTAAGAATTTTTACCATATTTTAATGGGTTGTTTCGTAAAAGTTTACGTTGTAACACTCGGCTTGATAAACTACCGATTACGTGACACAGAATATATTTTTGTCGCGCATGTTGAATACATTTAACTACATGTTGACTTTATTGAAGATTGAAATTATTATTTAGCACATCATTTTTTGGCGTCTGCATAATTTAATTGGTATAATTCAATTATATAATATACCATATTTTTTCACACCCACAAATTTATCATATATATATATATATATATACACATACATACATACAACCTTCCCTGTGCCAGTTATGGTTTCCCAGGAAGAAGATCTTGTACCCGAAAAATCACAAAGCTTGGGTGGGGCTGAAGGTGCCCGGGAATCAAACCCGGGCCCTCCGGGCAGTAGTCCAAAGCTTTAACCCTGGTCTCCCGCGACCATTATGCATATTTATAATGTGCACGAAGATATTATTAGTGAACAAAACAACAGAAGCACACTCAAATATAATTCAAACTTTCGAATTTTCGGGGCAATATCACCTTTCTCAAGGTAGAGAAGGGTCTCTATTTCCTTCAAAATCCGAATAAATACACATTAGACACACAGAGCGACTAAGGGTAATTGAATAACTAAATTTACATGATTTAAGTAACGTTACTCTTCTAAGCAGATAATTAATTCACATTAACAATCACCAGGAATGATTTATTCTGCAATTAGCGTGAGAAAATACCTTACTCTGAATAGAGTTAGACGCTCTTTGTAACCATTATGGGGAGCCACATGAGCTAGGGAATATTATAAATCTTTCACTTAAACATGTCTTTTCATCATTTTCGTAGAATTTCAATAACCTTAAGCTGTTTAGTCTACCGATGGCCTTAAAAACTTAATATCTAGAAATGCTTGAAAACGGATATCATCCAATAAAATCGTATTGTGACTATTTTTAGCTTTCTAGAATCCTCCACGGGGAATCGAATTCCCATAAAAGATATGTCTTATGAGATGTCAAGCCAATAGGAGGTGGCAGAGCAGGTATTCAAGTACTTGAGGTGGAGCTGGAAGCCACGATTAAGGAAGACACGAGGCAGATGACGGTAGTGAATTAAAACGTACGCTCTAACACGTGGAATGAACACGAAGCTTATGAAAATGCACCAGCAAAAATTACTTGAACCTGACCAAAACGATGGATACAGTGAAATAATTTAGACTTTAACAATTCACTTCCGTTGAAATATTAAATTTTGGGATGAGCTATGACGAGCGGATAATGAAAGAATTCAGCAGAGAGAGCTTTGGAGGAGCTTTTTAAGATTTGACAGATCAGGATAACTTGGAGAAATGCGGCAAATCAATCCGCGGGTTGATAAGCCACAAAGGGTTATCTAATAGGCTACCCCGGAAACCAATGGTAAAATGTAAATTCTAAGTAGTATCATATTAATCTATTCTAGCTTTTCGCTTATATTTAAATCAAACTAGCCGGTCCTTTCTTAGATAACTGGTGAATCCATTCCGATGCCTTCAAAGCGATGAAGTGATAAGAGTGACCAATATCTAACCCTTTGAAATCTACCGGACGCGAAGGAATTGAATAATAAGATAATGATAACGGCGTAGTAAGCAAAAAAACGAGAACGCATGCAGTAAGAGACATAATAAAAGGAGAGGATTCCACGTTTAACAACGCATGCTCTCAACTGGAACTTGGTTAACTTTCTGGATTAAGACTGGTAACAGAAGAATAAGTCAATTACAAATACAACGAGAAAATAAAAATAACCTTGCCACAGTAACAGGATTTACTTATTTATTATGAAAGAAACTACTCGAGGATAAAAATCATGACCAAGCAATAAGATTAAAATAGGAAAGTTAAATAGATATAATACACATGCGTATGGTGTCCAAAATGTTTATGTGAATCTGTGCACGAGTATATATGTATATACATTTGTATGCACATAAATATAAATATATGTATACAGCCAAATAAACATATAAATACAAATAGGGAAAGGAACTGGCCCCCCTATCCTGATGTGTTAATATTCAAACGCCGTCGGGCTGAGTACTGGGTGAACTCTGCCATCATCTATTAAACCGACATTCGGGTTGATTACTGTGTTTTTTAAATACAGATACTGGCGTAAAATACAATAAAAAGATAAATAAATACGTATTATAACACTCTATCCAGACTTCTATATTACGTGGAGTAATTTAGAGTACACATTCTCGTACTCTCGATGAAGATGGCTTGGACCAACGAAATATGTGTGTGTGTGTGTATGAATGTTTATATATATATATATATATATACATACATATATATTTTAAATATACATGATTTCTTCGAAGTAACAAGGAAGTGTTGAATGAAAAACTTAGACAGCAACACACAGCATGAGAACACATAAAAGGAACACTCACACGTACTATCTTGATAATTTCGACGGACTCAAACTCCGTCTTCTTCGGAATATTAGTTAAGACTCAAGTTAGTTAGACTCAAATTAGTTAAGACTCAGTCTTAACTAATTTTCCGAAGAAGATGGAGTTCGAGTCCGTCGAAATTATCAAGATAGTACGTGTGAGTGTTTCTTTTATGTGTTCTCATTTATATATATATATATATATATATATATATATATATATATATATATATATATATATATACAAACACACATACACACATATATATATATATATTATTAGGTAATCTACCGGTTAAGTTAGGTTTTTGGATGGACACCACTATCAAATAAACATTTTGTGACTCCCCACCTTGCAACTAATTTATATCAGGTCCCTCTACATCTCGGTGTACTTCTTTCCTCCCTTCATCCCGTCCAACATCCCTATCCTATTCCTACCCTTACCTCGCTTGCCCAACATTCTCCCCTCTATTACCCTCTTCAACATTCCACTACCGCTCAATACGCCTTTCATCCATTTTTCCTGCCTCCATAGGATTTCTCTCAACAAACCCCTCTCCTCCCCCACCATTTCTAGTACTTCCTCATTTGTTTTCCTTTCCATTTGTTTTCCGGTCCATTTCCCCTTCTCCATTCTTCTCCACACCCACATTTCAAAAGCCTCCAATCTGCGTCTATCCTCCTGCTTCAGCGACCACGTTTCCGCGCCGTACATAGATAGCTACGCTCCATATCAGAGTTTTTACGAGTCTTGTCTTAACATCCCTACTCAACGTCCCCGTCATCAACTCCCTCCTCCTTGAGAAAGCCTCCTTGCCTAGCGAAATTCTTCTCCTTACGTCCCTACCACTTTGACCGTATTGGTCCAAAACACTTCCGAGATATGTAAACTGCTCTACCTGCTCTATTCTTTCCCCGCCTATTTTAATATATAGCTTAGCCTTTTTCTTTCTGGAAAATCGCATAACCTTTGTTTTATTAATATTGATTCTCATCCCATATTTATCGCACTGAACCTCCAATTCACTCAACAATGCTTGCAACCCCTTGGCTGACTGAGCAACTAATGCTTGGTCATCAGCAAACCTAACCGATTTTATGAATTCCTCTCCGACTTTCATTCCTACCTCCAGTTCTTCCCATGCCTCTTTAATCATTTCCTCTACATATACGTAGAAAAGTACCGGTGACAATGGGCAGCCCTGCCTTACACGTCTTCCTAACACTGCCCATTCGGACTCTCCGTTTCCCACTCGCACCTGAGCAGTCTGAGACATGTACAGGTTGCGGATCAGTCTCCTGTCCCTCCACTCCATTCCTATTTTCTGCAATACACGCATTAATGTTTCCCAATTCACTCCATCAAACGCTTTTTCGAAATCTACAAAACAGGCAAAAACGTCCTGATTGTATTCTATATTCCTCTCGACTAGTGATCTCATTACTGCAATTGCAACACGCGTACCTCTTCCTTTCCTGAACCCAAACTGATCATCCCCTGAGTTATTATTAGCCTTACTCTCTATCCTTTTGTTGATGATCCTGAGAATAACTTTAGCTGCGTGGGATATCAAACTTATTGTTCTGTAATCCTCACATGATGTGGCCTTTGCCTTTTTTAGAATAGGAACTAACACCGATCTCACAAAATCTTTCGGCCAGATTCCTTCCTCATAGATACTACGAATCAGTCCATAAAGGGCCTTCTTCCCACATTTTCCTAAACATTTCAACAGTTCTACAGGTATGTTGTCCACCCCCACGGCCTTATTTGGTTTCATCTTACTTAATGCCCTTTCTATTTCATTGTCGAGTATGCCTGGACCTAAGCTATCTTCTTCTACGTCATGTTCCTTTTCTATGTCTAACCTTGTCGGCCTAAGTTCTTTACCATACAGTGTTTCTATATACTATATTCCTTCCATCTCTCTTGGATTTTTCCTGGTTCAATTATTATCTTACCCCATTTATCTTTAACTGTTAGCACAGATCTTGCCTTCTTACTTCCCGATAATAACTTAACCTTGCTTTATAGAGTACTAATTTCACCCTTCTGTAAACTTTCCATATTCTCGCATTGTGTTTTCTATCTTTCTTCTTTTTCTATATTTGTGGTCCGTCTCTATTTATTGTTTAACTCTTTGTACTTCATGTTGCCTAACTCTGTGTTTACATTCTTCCATCTTCTCCTCTCATCCATCTTTGCAATCTTCTCATCCGTTACCCATGGTTTCCTTATCCTTTTCCCGTTAACGGTTCCTTTAGTGTGTTTTGCTGCTTCCGATATCCCTTACTTGATAAATTCCCAATTTTCTTCGATTGTACTCAGTTCTTTACCGTCATCCATTATTTTCTCTACAGCTTGCTGATACTCCTTCCTCGTTAATCCATTTAATGCTTCTACGTTCCATTTCCTAACCCGCCGCCCTTGCCTTATCTTCTTGAAACGGACGTTGCATTCCATAACAACTAAATTGTGGTCAGAGTCCGCATCCGCTCCTGGGAAACTGTGCGAATTTATCACACTGTTACTAAACCTGTGCCTAATCATAATATAATCTAACTGATACCTTTCTGAGTCACCTGGCATTTTCCATGTTTACCTTCGCCTTTTGTGATGTCTAAGCCATGTGTTAGTGATGACTAACCCCTGTCTCCCGCAGAATACAATCGCTTTCTCCCCGCGTTCATTCCTCGTACCTAACCCATAGTATCCCACCTCACCACCCTCTCTGCCTTCGCCTACCGTCGCATTCCAATCCCCCATCACTATCAAATGTTTCCCTGCAGGAACAAACTTAATCAAACTTATTAACTTTAATATAAATGTAAAATAATGCAATAAAGCCGTAAATGCACAGAGTATGTTATGTCTCTGAAATCAGATTGACAGCGGAATAGTTCCTAATAAGCACATGTCGATGTCTCATTTCTAACGAAATACCATGAATTGCGGCTCGAACAAGCGTTTTTTTTATTTACCAGAATAAGAGAATACTTTTTTGTAACTCAACACATTCACAATTGTTTGCTGGTGAAAAAAAGTATGAGCTTTGAAAAAGCATTGTAGCGTTCAGAATATTAAGAAGAAAGGGAAGGTTTTGTTTTTCGGTTCGAGGGCAAAGCGCGGGGACTCAACATGCCACGAGGAGCAGTTTTGGGTGCGGCCGTCGGTTGTGGTTACGGCGGGTGGATGTGTGCTGGGTGCGGGGGGCGGCAGACGGAGTGACGCGTGACTACCGTGCTGGCGGATGAATGGATGGCAGACAGTTGATGTGGGTCATTTATCAACCGTGTTGTTTCGGAGGAAATTTTCAGAATGGAAGCGTCAAATAATTTTCCAAAAATGAGCAGCTGCCTCGAGCATTTGAGGACGGCACTCATGCTGAAACATAATGAAACAAAATTAATTAAACTAAACGGTACTTGATCGAAATTGGACCAAAAAAGTATAATATTCAAGCTGACTAATTGCTCACGCTCGTTAGGAATCAAGTAATGTGTATCCTGGGTCGAATATGAGGGCCGTCAAAATTCTAATGTCGAATGAAGAAGGGTGGGATTCAAGATTTTTCACCAATTCGCGTCCACAGATTGATTGAAAAGGAATATACTAGTCAAAATGTATTCAAGTGTGACGTAATTTTTATTGAATGATTGATTGGCGTACGTTCTAAGTACGCACTTGAATGTTTAACTCATGAAATCAAACGAAAAGCGTTTAACTCCCTTATCCATGATTCACTAAAAATGCTGCGAATTCCTGGAAGATAAATTTTCCCCCAAAGAAATAATTGAGTTGGTAATAGGAAATGAAATTTTAGCCCGTAAATGGGAGTTGCAAATATTGCAGCAACTTTGAATGCCGATGGAAGCCTCAGCCTTTGAAGAATGAGACGACGCTCTCGACCATTTGAGGCTTATAAAACAGATTTCAAGAAACTGTAACAGTAACTTTAACGGAGTCACCCGCTATGTGTGCATTATAATGCAACCATTTCAGAGAGTAAAAATCATTCGCCTTGACCGGGATTTGAACCCGGATCCCTCGGATATCGAGGGATCCGGGTCCAAATCCCGGTCAAGGCGAATGATTTTTACTCTCTGAAATGGTTGCATTATAATGCTTATAAAACAGATTTCTTTTGCG